>JAOQMS010000002.1:8986297-8998859 GCA_027563885.1 Erythroxylum longipes | reverse complement strand
GAATTTATTTTAAATATTTAATTGTTAAATCAAATTAAAATTTATATGTTTTGAAGATTTTTAATTTTAATTATATTTACTAATAACTACTAAATTACTTTTATTTAATTTAATTACATAAATTAAATAAATTATTAAATAAAAATTAAAATATTCATAATTTCATTATTACTAATTTTTAATTAATTATATATAAAATATTAAATTAGATTATTCATAATTTTTATTGTGTTAAATAATATATATTTAATTGATAATAAATCAGATTAAAACAGAAAACAAATACCAATTTTAATTTTCATAAAATTTGAAAATAGAAAAAATCAAAATCAAAACTAAAAATAAACATAAAAAACTCAAATTAACTTATTTTTATTAAATTTAAAACAAAAAATAGAAAATTAAAAACATTTTTAAAAAAGACCATCCGTTTGCCAACCTTAAATTTTCGGGTCGGGGCTTGATTTTAATTTGGGATGGGTCATGTGAAATAGTACAGTACTGCGTATCCATGACTCCAACCGTCATGAGCATTCAAACACTCAGTGCCACGTCCTCACAAATTAATAAAAAGCATTGCAGATTTTATAGGAGCGGTCTCGCCGCCGAAACGACCGCTCCAGTTTTTAGCATCAATAAACCCTAACCTGTCTTTATCTTCTGTTCACACACACTCAAACTTTACCCTAACAGGTACTTCACAAGCTTCTTCACCTCTCTTAACACTACTCCTGCTGTTTTCTTTTTCTTTCTGAATTTGTTGGCTATGAAGTTTCTATTTTGATTCCTTCTTTTTGGTACAGATATGGATCGGTACCAGAGAGTAGAGAAGCCGAGGCCAGAGACGCCGATCAATGAGAATGAAGTTCGCATCACTACTCAGGGTCGAATGAGGAACTACATTACCTATGCTACCACCCTCCTTCAGGTTTATTATTGAATTCAACTCACTCTGTTCAATCAAATAGTTTGGCTAATCCATACGCTACATTGTTGGTAGGTTTCTAGTAGTGTTGATTCCAGTCTTATAGACGTGCCAGTAGTTTCTTACCACAATG
Source organism: Erythroxylum longipes (assembly GCA_027563885.1). Taxonomy (NCBI): domain Eukaryota; kingdom Viridiplantae; phylum Streptophyta; class Magnoliopsida; order Malpighiales; family Erythroxylaceae; genus Erythroxylum; species Erythroxylum longipes. The sequence continues at coordinate 8,997,801 of JAOQMS010000002.1, read as the reverse complement.
TACTCTACATGATGTATTTTAACAGGAGAAAGGATCTAAGGAAATTTCTCTCAAGGCGATGGGTAGAGCTATAAACAAGACTGTGATGATTGCCGAATTGATTAAGGTTGTTTGCTGCAACGTTAAATTTCTTCTCCTTTAAACAGCCATGTACTTGACCCTCCTAACTAGTTCTCTGGTTCTTCCTGCTTATGTACATGCAAAATTGTTGTTAGTAAGCCTGAGAATCATCTTGTATTTCAGAGGAGGATTGCTGGTCTTCATCAAAATACAACCATCGGTTCTACTGATATAACTGACTTGTGGGAGCCACTAGAGGAGGGCCTTCTCCCGTAGGAATTCTTTTCAATATACTCTGCTTTTGTTTGTGGTCACAAATTGGCTTGAAGGTAAATTGACAGGCATATTGCTGTTGTTACAGCTTGGAGACTACTAGGCATGTTTCAGTGATAACTATTACTTTGTCGATGAAGGAATTGGACACATCCTCCACGGGGTATGTTGGAACTGAATTTGGATCTAGATCTCACTGCTTGGATTTTTTGTTTAATCTTGATCATGGTTTAGTTTATTTAACATCCCCTCTCCATCGCTCTTCCCCTATGCCCCCTGCCATACATGGATGTGCATGGTCCTATTATATGTATTTCTTGTCTTCATATTTTGTGTGTCTTTTTCTTTGTTTTCCAAGCCCGTTGTAGTACTTTGCTTGGAGTTATTTTATTACTAATAAATCGCTTTGAGAACTTCTCAAGCCCTGGGGTAACAATTATTTTCCGACTAGCAAACACATTAAAACATAGTATGTTAGAAAAGGATTGACACCAATCTAGGTTGCAGCTATATAATAACTTTTTATCATTTCCAAAATATCATCGGTCATCCTCTGTTTATATTGTAATGTTCAGAAATAAAAATTTTGAGCCAAATCCCTTTCTTTATGCGGTCCTTTTACTGCATCTGTTCATACATTGGATATCCACCTCGTAAGTCATTTTTATATAATGATCACATATCTTTGGCCTTATTATGGTGTCTTTGGGTTACATTGAATTATATTAACTGCAGATACCAACCCCCTATTCCAGCTGATCAAGTGAAACCATTAATTGAACATGATTATGGAGGAGGTAAATAACCCATGATGTTTCTATCTTAATCCCTCTATGCCAGGTGTGATGTTTACTAATGTTCTTTCTATTTTACTGATCAGAAGGGGACTCTTCTAGCAGGAGGGGGAAAACACGCATTGGTCGAGGGAGGGGTAGAGGTAGAGGTAGAGGTAATATTCTGTACTCTATGAGGGAAGCATAGGTGTCCATTGCTGATTGCAAATCTGATATCTATAGATCAGAGTTTAGTTCAACATGCTTTGAACTTGTAACTGTGTGCCAGCTTTAGGCTAAAACCTAAATCAAATAAACCACCTGCTGAATTCTCTTTTCCACTCCCCGCACGGGGAAGATGGAAAGAGAACATCTAAGAATTTATATATCTCTGCATTTGTTATAATTCAAAGTAAAGAGTTCATGTAAGTTGAATATGACTCTCCAAGTTGTACAATTTATGCTGGAACTAATCAATTTTCTTTTGATTTGCTCAAATTGGAAAATAATCCATCTTCTGTCTCTGTTGTCATGATTAATTTCTCTCTCAACTTCTATATAGGGAATTATAACAATGGAATCATGGACTGTAATGGAGATAATGGTTGGGATGATGGGCGGGTGTATGGTGGCAGTGGTAGAGGTCATGGAAGAGGGCGTGGTTATCGGGGACGTGGAAGAGGTTATGGTGGTGGATATATGCAACAACAGCCAGGTGAATAAAACAAATATGGTGGAGGACATTTACTCCTAATTTAGTATAGTGGCTTTATTCTTCTTGACTGATAGTACAAGATTTAGAACTAAGTATGCCATTGGCACTAGGCTGGAAAATGTCAGCCTGCTCATTCTGTTTAGGTATTCTTGCTGGATTGCAATCTTTGTATGTATGTTGGCCAGTGGCATCTCGATGGTTGTTACCCTATACGTTGTTGCTGCACTACTGGAACCTTGAATGGCACATGTTCTCCTGTCTTTCATCGTAAACTATCTGGTGTTATATGCAGGACGAGGGCGTGGATGGGGTGTGCCCAGGGGACGTGGACCTGCACGGGGTTCAAGATCTGATGGTCCAGCCCAGGCAGCTTAGTTAAAGGACTACATCTAATCGATGTTCGGAGAAAATCCGGAATGCCTGCTCTCTTATTTATGGTTTATCCAAGTGACAATAGAGAGAATTAAATAGTACATTCAGCTAGTTAACTTCTAGGCACAGTAGTTATAGTACTGCTGCAAGTTAGTGTGTGGCGGTCATGTTTTTGTAGTTTCAAACGTAGGATTATTGTTATTTGCTGCTGACAAGGACTTGAAAAGTTGTATACTTTTCATATGTAGGAAATAATATAGCAGTACATTCTTTAACATTTGTTTGTCAGTAGCTTTGTGAACAGTTCTCTCCGTTGTGACATTTCAGGGAACAAATCGTGCGTTCTTGTTGAACAGCATATAAGATATTCATTTGGATTAAAAAAAAAGATGTAGGGATTCCTTGTTCAGCTTTCTATGTAAGAGTAGCAGAAGCTATTTACTCAAGAAACTTTAGAATGCTTTTGAGTACCCCGAAGGCCAAATTTGACTGATAAGATAGATCATATCATCTGGCGTTGTATGGTATTCTTGGTTGACTTTTTGAAGGTCTTATTCGTTGAATCACTGAAGAGCAAGGGGTTGCTACGTTTTATCGTTCCTTAGCTTAAATGCTTCAACTCAGGAGAAGTACAGTGAATAATAAACGACAGAAATGGGTACGTATAGCTCTACTAGGGTTAGACTATGAAACAGAAAAAAGATATTAATGTATAGATAAGGTGCATGAAGAAAGCAAAAGAACTCATTCCACTGCTAGGTATTTTCCAGTCGTCAATTTCTAAAAATGTCCCGTAACATGTTTACTTGGATTTTTTAAAATCAAATTATTTAAAAAATATGTGATCGTTTGCTTTTTCTTCTTTTTTTTTTTATATTTACATAAAGTGTTTAAACGATTCTTGTTACTTTGCATATTATATTAGTATGGATGATGCAAGTATAATTATGATAAATATAATAAAATTTATTATAAATCAGGATAAGAGTATATTGAAGTTCCAATTACGGTCGTGGATAGCAATATTTATGTTATAGTACAGTATGCTTTTCATTTCCCTTTTCGTTCAATTTCAACCAATGTAACTACACACCGACTGGAGAGTCTGTTTTTGCTAACAGTTTGTGGCCATAAGAAGCTATTCCCATGAAGTGTTTGGACCAAATGAAACTGAATGTAATTGATCTTTAGCTGGCCCAAACGTTTGAGCAGTTTTGCTTTGCTTAGAATATGCAGTTAGGAATTGTTCTGATAATGAACATCACTGATAAAGATTATTATAAATCAGGATTCTGATTAGAACCATCACTAATTAATGGTGAAATAACGAACACGAAAAGATATTCTAAACTCAAAACGTATAAGATGTTCTAATAATAAACACCATTAAAAGAAGTATGTCCTAATAAGAAACACCATTAAAAATTATTCTAAACAGGATCAAATAGTGATAAATATTAAAAAATAAAAATGAATATACATTATAAAAATCTAGATACTCGAAATAATTTCTCAATATTCATCATTATCACCTTCCGTCATTAACAATATTACCAAACATAGCGCACGCTTACTAACATTTATTTCGGCATGGCATGGACGTTTCACATTAGGAAAAAAGACAAACTTCTATGGCTGTTAAAATCGATTAGACTCGAAAAGCAGAAAATCCACATAACTTTCATCAAAAGTACCATTGTATAACTAGGACTGGAGACCATATAATCAAAATTCAGAATCATAGCTTGATTAAAACAAAAATTAAACACAGTTTGGAGGTAGTCTTAGGAATCTCAAGCCTTCAAACAAATAAGAGGAGAACAAACTGTCTGACATTTTTCTCAAGGGCATACAAACACCAACTAATTTCCCTATGATGCCTCAAAATTTTAGATAAGACTTAAAACTATTACGCCTTGAGACGACCAAAGAACTTCTGTTTTTCCTGTGTTGTCTGGAAGCGACCATGTCCAAACTTTGACGATGTGTCGATGAACTTGAGTTTGATTTCCTCAAGAGCCACACGAGATGTCTGGTTAAGCAGTGACTGGCGGAGAGTAACCACCCTCTTCTTAGGTCCAACAACACATCCCTTAACCATCAGATAATCATCCTTCACCACACCATAATGGGGGAAACCACCCATTGGAGTGATGTCTTTCTCAGTCCTGATACATTAGTTTCATCTTAGAGAAATAAAAACATGCAGATAAGGGAGCAACGAAAAGATCAACTGTAAAATTGTTAAACTCAAAGCACTTATAGAAGTTGCACGAGCTAAATAACATTTTACCTGTCATACTCAGTAAGAGCTGAGTGGGACTCCTGGCCAGACTTTCCAATCTTGTAAATCTTCTTGTTCATCTCAGTTCGGTGGTGATATCCATTCTGACCAGCCCTGGCAACAGTGAATGATACTCTAGCAGGATGCCAAGCACCAATACAAGCAACCTTACGAAGTCCTCTGTGGGTCTTTCTAGGCAGTCGGGTGACACCCCAACGAGTGACAACACCTTCATAACCTTTACCCTTTGTGACACCAATGAGATCAATCATCTCATCCTTCTGGAACACAGCATCAATCGGCACTTGTTTCTCAAAGAAACTATAGGCAAAGTCAACTTTTTGTGCAACAGTCCCGCCATTGATCTGAATCTCCATGAGGTGTGCTTTCTTCTGCTTCAATCCCTTCATTTTTCTTATCTGCACTTAAACATAATAGAACTCAAAATCCAGTAGATAGATATGTACATGCAGGTAAATCTTGCTTCAAATCACACCATAGCAAGGCTATGGGAACAAAAAATAAACAAGAAGTTTCAAATTTTTTCCAAAAAAATATCTGAGTACAATTCATTTACTTAGCCAGCTTTTCTCTATCTGTTTTTTAACATGGTTCTCAATGAGATTGAGTGAACTGGTGTTCATCTAAACTTCCATAATATTCATTGCTTCGACACTAAATCTTCACAATGAATGTCCCACCACAGTAATTACCTCCGAAACCACATTTCAGAGAGAGACAACAAAATATTTAAGTATGTATCTTGAATTGACTGCAATGGATCATCACCTGAGTGTGAGCCAACACTCGAACCACAGTGGCATACTTCTTCATTTTCTCAAGCTGTGCTTGGATACTCCTCTTCCCTTCATCAGACTCATATTGCTTTGAGTACTTAGTGAAAGCCTTCTTCTTGGACTTGCACCAGTTCTTGTAAAACCTACGCCTTACCTCCTCACTAAGATGCTGAGCCCAGACAGTGTTCAAAGAGCGGAGACCTCGTGGAGTCTTGACATAGCCCACAACTCCAACAACAACCATTGGAGGTGTTTCAATGACTGTAACAGCCTCACAGGTCTCCTTCTTGTGAAGCTCTGGAAATGATCAGTTAATGTCAATAAGGCCACTAACAAGTTGTAAAATCTTTATATTGATTCACTTTGATATTTGTTTTTTTATATACTGTTATACATAACTAAATGAATTTGAAATTAAGAACACAAAGAGATGATCAAAAGAAAACGTCTCAAAGTTCCTTACTTGATCCAGGCTTTTCAACTTCTCTAACAATGTGCGTCATACCAGCCTTGTAGCCCAAAAAGGCAGTGAATTTGCAGGGCTTGGTGGGGTCATCCTTGGGGAAAGCCTTCACTGCATTTGACAAATAAATTAAGTTCGTTAATTGTTGATAATCTACCAGCGATAAACATCACAATTAATTATGAGTCTCAACTTGTTATAATATGACATTGGAGAAAAGTGAACAGTCTAATTAAACATTACTGAGCCAAATACGTCAAAAAGAAATGTTATACCTTTTCCTCTGTGGCGAGCGGCTCGCTTCCTTGGAAGAAATCCAAGGGATCCATGCCTTGGGTGCTCAAACTTCCTGTGAGACATTCTTTTCCTGGCTCACCTCCTTCACCTGAGCAAGCTAACAATGTTAGACAACTTTAACCTATAGAAACAAAATCAACCTACGAAGAAACATCCGGTTTGCAGGATAAAACTGATCATAGTCTACATACTATAATTAACCATAAAAAGGGAAAAGGACAAGTTTTTCTTGAGAACAAAGATTTAACAGATTAAACTAAGAGATATTGATCATTAGAACAGTATGGCAACAGAAGAACTATCATGAAAAGAGAAACAAAAATCGACAGGCCACTAATATTCAAGAAAATGGAAATGAAACATGTATTGTTGATGACAATCCAAATGAATATTTGTCTTCAGTACTTTTTTTTTTATCAGTAACCAAGCGCATCCAGCATGCAAAGAGAGGGATGGTGAGTGACAGAGCGGTGACTACCTCTTGCGGCTACTCGCACTTGCTCCACCCGTAAACCCTAAATGCTCCTTATATACAAAAGATAAACAAATACTCTCTTTATTTGCATAAAGCCCCCTAACTTTCATTTTAATTATTATATACCCTCTTCCCCATCTGGGGCTTTACACGGACAAATATGTGGACTTTTCATAAATGGGCCTTATAAGATACCGAACGACATATCGTTTAGCACTCCCACCTCACATTCGCATTTTCACGTAGGGCAAACGAAACGAAACGAAACGAAAACACTAGTCCCTTCATCGCCGCCAAGAGCAAGTATAAATTGGACTCCGCCCCCCAGATTGGCTTCAGCTTGTCATTAGGTTAGGGTTGGAAGCAGTTTGTTGGGTTTCAGAGTTGGGTTCTGGTACTCGGTTTTTGATTGATTTGATCATGGATAGCGTGAGAGTGTGTGATGAGTCTTGATTAGTGCTATTGCGCAGCGCCTATGGTGCAATGAGCAGCACTTTCCACACGAGATTTCTGATTCTCTCTCTGCCTTCCCTCTACTTTCTTTCTTCTTTTGTTAGTTTGTTACAAAATTCTTGTTTTGTTTGTTTGCAAAGAGATTATCGTCAATCTTCTTACTTCGACTTTCTTCTTTATCATCACATCAGATTGTTTTTTCTTTTCACTGCTGAATCATTAATTTACTCAATTTGGATTAGCTTCTCTCGCTGGCGACTGATTGTTTCTGTTCTTAGGCGCCAGACATTTGGGCTAGTTTCTGAAACTGCGGGCCTCATTGAGAACGAATTTTCACGTGTTAGACTGATCCTCATAAACTTAACTGTGACATAACTCGATTCAATCCAAGTTCAGGATTTATTAAAGGATTGAAATTGAGGTTAGAGTAGATATTCCAGTACATGATTACGACTTGACTAAAGCCTTAATTCCTTGTTATGAATTACGGCTTGTTAATGGATTGGCTCGAAAGGCCCTGATCTGAGCTCAAAATATTTTATAGCCCTGAATTTGATAGAGCTTTGAATTAGGTTTTTGTTTCCTCCTTAATCTCCAACTCTATTAAAACACGGGTCCAAGTCCACATGGTAACTTTAAATGGATATGCTGTAATGATGCACTAATATGAGTTTGTAGCAAGCTAAGAGCACTACTGCATTGCTGAATTCCGGCACAGCGCTTTATACGATTTGTTGGTTCACTCCCAAAAATTAATGCATAGATTGTAAATTAATGCTTAGCACAAGTGATTATGAACAGCAAAAATAATTGAAGGGAATGCTTATTGACTGGAATAATTCTGTATAACCAACATCGCAATTGAGGACCACAAAGTCTAGCAAAACTAACCATATTGTAAACTACAAGCATTCACTGTGTGCACTAAAAGAATCAACAAAGGAAGGAAAAAAGAGAGAAAGAAAAAGGAAGTACTGATGCCAGTCCTTTGCGTCTATTCTACACATACCATCCCATCCCAGGCACAAGTTTCCTTAGGAAATTATTCTGAAGAATGGTGATGCAGACTGCAGGATAGTATGTCTTTGCAAACAAAAACTTGGACCATTTTTGTCTCAATCACAATTTAACCCGCAAACCTCTAGCACGATGCCACCCTTTGACACAAACGGATTGATTCTGACCCATAAAAGCGTTAAGATGGAAGCTAGAAGTATTGCCCAGACAACAATTATGGTAGGGAGTCTGTCTTGTTTCCCTATCAATCCCTTAAGGAATGGGTAAAGATGGACAATAACCCAGAATGCAAAGAAAAGCTTACCAAAGAGAGGACCCCATGAATCATAGCCATTATTGATGGCGTCTGAGATGCCAACTATGACCCCAATTATGTTTATGATAAGTAAGGTCATAGGAGGAACCAACAAAGATGTCCATTTGAAGAGGTAGAGCTCTGAATATTCTCCATCATCTCCTGCTTTGGAAGTAACAGTAAAATTTGTGTTTACTCCAGCCAGAACCTTCAGAAGACCTTGGAAAAGAGCAAATAAATGGGATGAGGTGCCACCAATCACCCAAAATTGCTCATTTCTCCACCAGTCATGTATCCCAACACCGCCCCACTGCATTTCAAGTATGCTAGTTGCAGCTATAGATATAAAGAGGGCCATGAAAACAATACTGGCATAGTTGCTAATCTGTACATCAAATAAGAACCAGAGTAAGTAGACAAATTGCAAGTAATATATCAATGATCTCTGCAATGAGAACTGCACTGCTAGGACAACCTAATATAAGACCCTGAACAGCTTAATCTTGACCACATCCATAAAATAGGATGCTGATGTGTCCATTTACTTCCAAACTATGTGGATAACTTATTTACCTCAGGAACAATGAATTTCCCTGTAAGGAGGCAGACAGCTGGTAAAGTGCAGTAGACAAGCAAGGGGATTGATGTCAAGGGATACACAACTGAATTTATATATGAAAACCGTTCCAACCATTTCAATCCACAGCCGTATCCATACCATAAAGGACAATGCCTGCTGAAAAAAATCTCAACAGATCCCAGGGCCCACCGGAGAACCTGGTGCAGACGATCAGAAAGGTTTATCGGAGCTGAGCCCTTAAATGCGGGCCTTTTTGGTATACAATACACTGATCGCCAGCCATGGCAATGCATTTTGAAGCCTGTTAATATATCTTCAGTGACTGAACCATATATCCATCCAACCTAGACATTTATCAATTTTTAAACAATTAGAACTTGAAATGCAAGTTTTTCTCAAGAGATATATAAATCAAAAAGCTGCATTAGGTATGCACACCTCTTGGCCCCATGCAGTTTTATCTTCATAACTGCAGCTAATGACATGGATTGCTTCTTTCAAGAGCAATGCAGAAGTTGCTTCTTTTGGAACTCCACCTTCTTCCAATAGTGTTGAAGCGATGAAAAGTGGAGACTGTCCAAATTTTTCCTCGAACTTTACTTGGGGCATTAGAGCAGACTTCTCATTATCTATTCCTGTATAGAAGTTCAGTAATTACATCAAGGATCATGCTTCATGAGCTAACAATAATAAAGATTAATCAAAATCATTATGACAAAAGGAAAAGGTAGTTGTGGTTTGTCAACTATGTGCCAACTTGGGGAATTCAAGATCTAACTAACGACAAGAATAAGAAAGATTATGGGAATAACTACTCCGTTATGTTTGTCAAAAAAACTAGAAATGTAAGGTCACTGAGCGGCTGGAATTGACCTTACCTTCTATGCCTTCCTCAATATTTTCTAATGCATGTATGTGCTTAGAACCCTCCTTGTTCTTCTTTGCCTCACTCAATTTTAGTTTCTTACTTTTCCTTCTAGATCTGCAACAGCAGCAGCACCATTTAGGCCAGCAATTGCATGACTTCCCCGGTGGTTTCTTCTTCTCTGGGGCATCATATCCATAAAGTGCCTGCCTCCTGAAAACACATCCAGTGCCAACATATATTGGCCCCTGTATGCCATCCAAACCTTTCATATTAATCTGCATCAAAGAAAAAGTGAATTAGAATCTTCTAACTGGAATTGGAACAAGATCACAATATCATTGAAACACGCAAAACCAAATGTTCATGCACACAACTTAAAATTTGCTTACATCAAAGAAGACGACATTGCGATTGGAGTATCTATCATGACGATCAATCCCATCAAATCTTTGAGGAAATTGCACATAACAGATTTTCTTTCCAGACGTCGGATCCATCATGAAACACATGGCTTCTCTAACAGCTTTGCTGTTGTTTATGTAGTGATCACAATCCACGTTCAGCAAATAAGGAGCATTTGTTATGATTGCAGATACCCTTACCTTCATCAATCAGGTAACACAGGCAGTTACAGAGAGGGATGACATTCCTAAAATGACAATTTTGCAAGATTTGCACAATTGTCTTATCTTCTGTGTGTCTGTGTGTGTAAGGGGGAAAGGGAAAGAGAGAGGTCAACCTACCAATGCATTCATTGCCCCAGCTTTCTTGTGATGATCAAATCCAGGTCTCTTCTCACGAGATACATAAATTAAATATGGCAATTCATTTCCTTCAGCATCACAAACACCATCATGGCCTAGGAAAACCTGAAAAAAGATATTTAGCATTAGGATCATTCTAAATTTCAAGGCCGAGTCTTTTGCATGGCTTCCTTTACCTGGATCATTCCAGGATGATCTCTGACATTATTTCCTGGCCATGGAGTCCCATCCTGCATCGTCCAACCATCCTCAGGGACCTTTTGTGCCATGGAAACTAGGCTGTTAATCCGAACTTTAAATTCTTCATACTCTCTCTGGACCATCAATGAAAATAGAGAATGTCATGCCTTAACTTTTGAAGCAAACCAAATTGCATAAGATTTTTGTAACACCTTTACTGCAGCTAGAACATCCTAACGAAGATTATAAACATTATAGTTAAATATCTGAGGCAAAGAATATCAAGGATTCTCTAGCGTGCAAACTTTGTGAATCATCCTGCTTCCCAGCCATTATTCCAGCTAGGAAACAAAGTTCAGGGCTGATCACTTTTCTGAACAAACCTGACAGGTCAGTGCCACTCTTTTTGCAACAAGTCTAAAAACAATATACTAAAATGAAAAGTCACAAACCTTCATTGCACGACGTTCTCTAACGAATGCTGGATCTACTTTATTCTTCAAGTAATCAACCTTTTGCGAGAAGTAAAATTCTGGAGCTCGGGGTTCAATGCTAAATTTCTTGCAGAAAGGAACCCACTTTTTAGCAAATTCAGAGGTCTCAGAAAGGGCTTCAAAAGTTAGCATGGCAGCACCATCATCTGAGACATAGCATGCCACTCTGTCAACAGGATAATCTACCGCAAGTATTGACAGAACAGTGTTTGCTGTGACAAGTGGAGGTTCCTTCATAGGATCAACTGTACTAACAAATATGTCTATAGCAGCCAAATCAGATTCCTTCCCTTCTTTTTCATACCTAATTTCAAATGCCATCGGTAAAAACATGATATTACTAA
>JAOQMS010000002.1:8975277-8986253 GCA_027563885.1 Erythroxylum longipes | reverse complement strand
AGATATAGATATATGTAGATAAATAGACTGATAGATATATAGATTGATTGATTGATTGAGAGAGAGGGAGGGAGAGCACCTCAATTGCAATCGATCAAGGTATGTTTCTCGCACAATTGGATACCATTTTGGGAACTGATCTAATATCCAGGATACTGCAAACCATATCTCACAAACTACTGATGTTAACCACAACCCATAAGCATCTTTGACTGGATGGAGAATTCTATAGTGAAAAAAGAGGCCAAGAACTGCAAGCCGGAGTAAAATTATCATTCTGTAAGGATTTATCTTGCTGGAAGAGATTGGTAACTTCCTTGAAAGTGGCTGCCTCCCCTCATCCATCCTACCAAACCAGCAAAATGTTTTTTTTTATAATTCAATCTTTTCGTTCCAGCTAACTGAAAGCAACCAAGAGGAAATGAAAACAGAGGTGGCATAACTCACAGAAGACAGAGAAAGCTGCTAATGAAAACTATAACAAAAGTTTGCCAAGAACAATATTTGATGAATGGATGAATACAAAGTTCTTAAGGAGGATATTGTCGCTCCTGCTACATTAACATTCTTAGACATAGGAAATTTCCAGCTAGGAAATCCTAAATCATGGACATACAATGCTGGCAGAAGCCTAACAATACTTTTTTGTGTTTGTCTTTGAAGGAATCTATTTAAAAATACTTATATAAGCAGTAAAAAGGTTGCTGTTTAACTAAAAGAGGGTGAAGCCTGGAAAATAAAGTCCTAAGTTTATTCAATAACATGGCCTTTAGAGGAGCCAATTGTTTAGCCTTTCAATGAAGGTGTTGCATCATGTATGTTTTCTCATATTCGTTTCCAGGCGTGATACCACAACAGTACATTCATCTCAATTCTATTCAAACGATTATGCATTTTTTTTCCAACATCAGTAGAATTTATTAGCAGGAAAAGGAAAAGGGAGCATAAGGACAAGCAAACATGAAGACCATCACTTCACCATTGTGTCCCATGGTTTATGACAACTAAGAAGATAAAAGAGCTTTATCATGGCTCCTGTTCTATTTAACATGTTGATTTTATAGCATCATAATATATAAAGGAAATAAATTTTCAGGGCATAACTTGGTTCACGTATAGGTATTATTTACAAGAACAATTTCATCATGTTACAATACATACCAAGATTGGCCGTAGAGAGAAATTCAATGGATATCGGAGGGGAAATGGCCTCAAAATTCAAGTGCATTAAGAGCTCCACTAAAACCAAGTCCACCAAATATTGATCAAAAGTTCAGATATACCTGTCTTATTGATTTTCCTTATTCTTGTTCTTTCTCTGTTCCCACTGTAATTATCATCACTTAATGTTATTATGATTACTTCTCTGTGGATTTTCCGCTACTTCCCTCCTACACAATTTATCATCAGTTCTTTTTCTAACCGTTCATAGATTTTTTTTTTAAAACCAAATAGTTCTAAAATTAGTGGTTGAAGAAGGAACAGATAATATAAGGAAATTGTTATTGTTTTAGGAACAAAAGCAAGATTTTTCATAAATGAAAAGGCCCTGATTATTACTACTGTGCGGCGAGAACTTTCCAAAAGAAATCACTCTTCAGTGTGGGTTGATCTAAAGTGTTTATTTGACACGTCCACATTCTAATCAGAGTTGCATTTTATTTCTCATGCCGCACCTCTCCAACATGAGCCAAAAATAATTAGCTTAATTGTTTTTTCTTTAAAATTTAGAATTTATCAGTCATCACATCTTAAAATTACTGCTCATACAATTTCAGTAGTCAACTCCGCATGTAAGTGAAGACTCACCTTATATATTTTCAAATGATAGAAAGAACCAAAGCAATTCTATAAACTGAAAGCTCTAATCAAGTCCTTGAAAGGAAACAAGAAAAAAGTTCAATATGACATTACAGGGTTGAAAAGTTGCACCTACATGGGCAAATCAGGATCATCAAATTCAGCTCCACCACCCTTTCCACCTTGATGCGCAACAACCTGGAGTTTTTCACTCTGCTTCTTCTTCCACTCCTCCATTCTCTCCTTCCATGCAACTGTACCATAGCCGTACACAGCCAAGTCCTTTTTGGGATCCATTGCCCTTGGTTGCACTGCAACATCAACAGAACTATGCATTAATCAAGTGAAAGCAAGTGCAACAAACCACAAAAGATAATTGCTAAGTTCATCCAACTTACAAGACATAGAAGAATCAGGAAATGACATTGGATGGACCCGCTTTCCACGAAAAGAGGGTATAATTAGGGCATGTTTTTCAGAGGAAATGCCAATATCCTACACCATAATCATGTCAAATGAATAACCAAAATACTAGTTTCCACTCAAAGACCAACCGTCATTTATGAGACAGCGACAACATAAACCAATTGCAAATTATTATCAAGAAATAATGAGGAATATATGTCAAACAACTTGGTACATTTAATTCACCTCTTCACCATATGTCAGCAGTGGAACCTCCTGAATTACAGAAGTAGAATCCAGCTCTGATGCTGTAGAGAAACCTGGAACATTAGACTGGGCACCATGGCCAGTGTTAAGGCCATTGGAGTAAATAGCATCAGCAATATGGTGAGGGTCTCTACTGTCATAAGCTCCAATATCAAATTCATTGTCTAAATCATCTGTATCCTCCTCTTCTTCATCACCTTCAACTCTAGGACACCCTATTAGGGATAACATATTTAGCTGTTTTGAGCATATCACAAAGTTAATCACATACTTATCAATTGATACGCACAATGCAGTGAGGAGCATACCTTTGATGCGCTTGTACCTGGTTTTGCATTGCGGGCAGGCTTGATTACCTTCTCTTCTTTCATATTCATAACAAGGTCTACAAACAGGGAATGCACATTCATTGCAAGCAACAAATGGCTCCCCACCTGCTGTGATCTCTATCTCATCCCCACAGATCTGACAAATCTGCCCACTCAGTTCTTTAACTGAGGTCACCTAGCAGGGTTCAAAACGTAAATCTATATGAAGCAGCAAAGATGAAGAGGTTGATGAAATTTCATCAATTCATTCTACTAGGAGAATTAGCAAGTTGCAAAACTTTGATGCAGTTTTGTCGATGGCCTATAGAACCTAGAGCTGAAGGGACAAATTAAGGAACTACCAAAACATTGAGCAAGTGAGAGGAGTTGAGAGATACATAACATTCTGAAGGAATATGATACTCTTGTCTGGTTTTAGACAAAGAAATAAACAACAACAAACTTAGGGATATGTAGAGAGCAGAAAAGAGAGGCAAGGGTACACCAAATGGTAACCACAAGGGGTGTTGAATCAATATAAGCATTTCACCAACTAATCTGAAAATAACCCACCTAACTGTAAACGAGAAATGGGCACATACATAATGCAGAAGCAATCACAAGAAATAAAATGTCAAGGCCCTCAAAATCATCAAAGTGAAGAAAAATATTTAAAACAATAATTTTAGGAGCACTTACTCTCGCAGTCTCATCAGCATTGATGAGAACAAACTCATTTCTGTTGTGAGAACCTGCAATGAGTCTCCCTTTGGTCTCCATCAGGCCACAGGGGAAAAAAAAAGGCCTTAGAATTCAGCTCACAATCTCAAACCCTCTTTCTTCTTTCTCAGTATCTGTGAAAATCACTACAAAACTCGCGAAGTATCCACCGTTATCTCCATCACACTCCTGGGTTTAGGTTTACCTTTCTCTCAGGCTCCCTCTACAATAAACGCCAACAAGACATTGTGGAGCTCAGTTGAAATGGGACAGAGTGACAGTAAGAGAGAGTGAGAAAATAAAGTAGAAACAGGAAAGGAATTCAGAATTGTCAATTCATATTCAGAAAAACTAAAGAAATGGGTAGAGACTGTTTCAGAATGGCTGTTTTTCGCTTGTCAATGATGCTTTGCTCGATTCTTTCCTTCAGAGACACCCGGCTTTCTAGCATGTGGGTTCTCTCCGTGAAACTACTTTGTTTTGTCTATGACACAAATGAAGCCATAAAGAGAATAGTGAAGAGTTAACCACTTGATCTATATACAGAGTGTCTGTGACTGTGTTTCAATTAAATTATGAATACGTGTGTCATTGTCCCTGTATAGGATTATAGAGTTTGGTGAAAATGACAATTTTAATAATGGTGGTGGTGGCGGCAGGGCCAGTGCCACTCGGTGGCTGCTGAGGGGGTGATGTTCAAAGGGTAATTGCGTAACTGTAGAGTAACGTGATGCGTCATTCTTTGAGTTCACTTGAGCCTCGTTGTATGGAAGTCGGACTGTGTCATGTAAATTGGTATTAAGCTAATCAACATTGAACATAAAATACCAGAATTGTTAAGAATCCTACTAATACTATGTTCATTAACGACTCTTAAAAGGTATAATGATTTATACCAACGAAGCTTAACCACTTACTAAACCCACTCCTCAATTAAGGTTAGGATAACGCTTAAATATGATAAGCAAGATCAATCAAACAGGATTCATTAGTTGCCGACAAGAGTTTGGGGATATGGAGAACTCTCTATCCTAAATCAAAACACCATACGAGACTACGAACTCCAAAAGCTGACCAACAGCCTCGTGTTTCTCTCCTCGGTGTACACATCTACGAAAAATCTCGAATGATTTGATACCCATACATACATATAGCTTCATTGTTTCCTCCTCCGAACATGCGTAGCTGGACATCGCTCATTGCATATAAAATCTGACGACAAGTTCAAGTACATGTACCAAACCCATATGTAACTCAAATTGCATTATAGTTATAAGATGTGTGTTTCTATTTCAGGTTACCCCAACAGAAACTTATGGGAAATAATGAATAGACTAAAATAGTTGGAGTTGATGAAACTTGGCAACCAAGAGAAGTCTTCTAATCTGCTGTAGACACAAAACTATGGAAAAGCATGTTATGCAGGTGCTAAAAAGTCCCAACCCAACTTTATAGTTTATACTTCCTCTGCTTTTCAATAGAACGATTGTAGCATTAGAAATTAGAATCATACGTTACATCTTATATATGTTCATCTTAACTAATCACTGAGACATGAAATTGATATTACTACAGAAGCACTTTGAAAATTTCTTCTTCAACGTAAAATTGGCCGACAACAATGACTCGTAACAAAGTAATGTCGGTTATGATAAATTTCAATCCAGTACAATAATTATACTTAAAACCCCAAATTCTTCAGAGCCGAAAGCGACAGAGCAACCAATGCTTATATGAGCATAATAAGAATTCAAAATATTAAGTATAAAAAAAGCATTAGCATGCAGATATTAGAAAAAAGACCATTCCTGCAGACATTATTGTCTATACCGACTGAATATATGTATATATTAATTCCAAGGTAGATGAGTGTACAGGAACGCATCACATGCTCATAGCTTGTGTTTTAAAGATATGGTACTGAAAATATATAGCTAAAGACTCGTCCACGTACAAGTGGGATTGTGCAGAGCATTAGATGCTTCTTTGACAGGATACTGGCCTGTCATATTCTGCACTTTTTGGATCGAGCGAAAACCTGCAATGTCTGATTATCATTGGTTGCTTCTGTAGTGTCCCACATATCTCCTACTGTATGGTTTTTCATCCAGAAAAATTGGTGAGTTATACAAAAAAATCTTTGATTGGTTCTAAAAATTACTTTAATTTAAAAAATCTCCCAATTCACTGGATTTATCCGTTAAATATTAATTACAAGAAGTAGACAGAGTTAGTTGCGGAGCCCTTACATTATTTTAACATACCCCGCCACTAACTCTCACAATTTGCATTTAAGTTAATGGACAACGAGTATATTCCAAACTGATCAATCAATGATTAATTAAGTAGACTAAAACATAGGTGTATAACATAATTATGATTCCTTCACGTTTAGGTCCTACAATCTAACGCAAATTCATAAAATATGATTAGGTGATTTAACCATATGTTGATAAGCAGATGGTGACGATATTGCAGATGGCATATCATTATCCTGGTGCCACTTGGCTTGGACTAATTTAATTTATATCGTCGGTAGCAATTGGTAGCGACAGCATGGGTGTCGTGAACTACACAATTTCTAGTTCTCCAAAAATGAGGACACTACTCTCGTGTTTTACTACTAGCTACGTTCCGCTCTCAAAAGTACTACTGTTGGTCCACAAGGCACCGACTGTTCTTTCATGACATTGTATGTAACTTGATTTGTGTGCTAGCCTGGCAATAAAAGAAAATGTCTAATATAATTAACTTGGGAACTTTTTCCAAATACTCAAATGATCACTTTACAATTGTGCTTTTCCATGTGTCTATGATGCTTCTTGCAGGCAAACACTTGGAATAAAAGGAATGTTGAAAAGGTAGAAACAATAATTGTCGTGAAGAAGAAGAAGTAAGAGGCAGGATGAATGGGAACGTGGGGGATCTTCGAGGTTGTGCTGGGTTTCTTTTGTGCAACTCAACCTCAGCTTGCACCGTACATTATGTCCCATTCTTTTTCTCTTTTATTTGAGAGTTTGGAGGAGTCCCAACCAGTGATTTTGTGTCCTTGGCATGGTTTCTCCTAGAGGACCAGGTTAAACAGTCCGGAATTCCCTCTTGTAGCAAGTTGAAAAGGTCAAAGTTAGCTTGATTGTTCTTGGACCACCCTTTTCATCATGACAACTTGTGGCATTGGCACTTACATTTCTGCACTTTCAAGCCATTACAATGGTTTAAACTCTGGTCACTCCTACCGGTTCTTTTTTTTCCTTACTTCTTACTCTTCAGATCCTTTCCCCTAATAAGTCTAATAATTTGTCAAATCCATTGGAAAACCAAAGTGTTGATCATATTAGATATGTTAGTTGTTGACGAAAGCGTTTTCTTACAACTTTTCTCCAAGAGCAATTATTATTGCAACTTTTCTTTAAATTTCAGAATCACTAATTAGGAGGCATGACCCTGAACCATTCTCTATTCTTTTTCCAATGGCTTTAGAAGCTCAAATCGTATTGTTAAAGCTTCATATCATTGTCCCCAAAGAAGAAATAATGGGTTAGCACGGCACGTGTGTCTATGAGACAAAAAGCATTGTCTCTGGCAAGCTGCAAGGGGTCCAAATTCCGTCGGTCGACCATGTCACTTTACACGTTGGTGTCTTTTAGTCGACGTCACTCCATTTCTGGAGTGATGGCTTTTGTTTGGATTTCTCGAAATCTGAAAACTTGCCAAGTGTTCTATGATCTGGTCGAACTTGAGAATATGACTATCATCATCAGTACTTGTGGGTAAATCTGGGTCAGCCAATTGGTTATGTCGCAACCAAATAAACATTATATTCATGTTCATTGAGCAAATTGTTTGGAAAAACAAAAGGGTGTATTGTGGCTGCTGGGATTCGAGCCCAGGTCTCCACGGCCACAACGTGGAATTCTTACCACTAAACTACAGCCACAAGATGTTAACGGGAATGGTAAGAAAGGTTCACTAACTAATGATATTATCCAGTATATGATCGTCGTGGTGATTTGGGAAAAGCAAAAGTAGATTGCAATTATGGGCAGCTCAAGAATCAGTGCCAAATCTTCATTCACATTCGGCTCTCACTTTTCTTGAGTGCTAAAAAGCAATCACTTTAGTGCATACTGCATAGAGAACGTTAGTACCCACAATCATTACCACACTCCATCCGATGCAGAAACCATTTCAAGCTTTCTTGGACGGGAGTTCCAATACTCAGTCTATTAACTTTGAGGAGGAAAGTTTTATACTAGGCCAAGCCCTGGTGTGTATATTTGAATATTTCTGTTGTCTTGTAGTGGTCATCGC
Source organism: Erythroxylum longipes (assembly GCA_027563885.1). NCBI lineage: Eukaryota > Viridiplantae > Streptophyta > Magnoliopsida > Malpighiales > Erythroxylaceae > Erythroxylum > Erythroxylum longipes. Next base: position 8,978,442 of record JAOQMS010000002.1, on the reverse strand, counting down.
ACTGTGTAGGGGCTTAGGTCAGTCAGCAGGTGAATTGACAGACCCAAGCCCATTTATAAAAGCCTCCAAAAAGCTTGAGAGCAGGTTTAGCTGCATCTGAACTAAACCGACTTCTGAAGAGGCCAATTGGGCAATCATGGAGATTTTTACGCATTCTCATTGGCTTCTGCTTTTGCACCAACTAAATTTCCTTTCAGTTTTCACCAATAATTACAATTTAATATCTTCATGTTCCAAGAAAGAAACAGTCAGGTAGGGAAGACGAAACACAAAGATAACATCCTGGCTTTTCAGTGATCAACATGTTATCTTCAGTTAGCCTTCTTGTATTCCACCATCAATTATACATGTAACGTCACTAACCAACCCCTACATAAACCCTTGGCTCTCTTAAACCTGCACTACTCGCATCTCTCTTTCACTTTTTGCACATATATCAAACGAAAAAACAAAAAGATAAGATGGCTTCCTCTACTATCAAGATGTTATTTGTCATTGTCCTTTTTGCATCAACCATAGACTCCATGGCTAATGCACGACCGGCTCTAGGACTGAGCTCCAGCCTGGTGGCAAGACTGAAACTAGACGACGAATCGCCAACTTGTTGGGAGTCATTGATCCAACTTCAAGCTTGCACTGGTGAGATTATTCTTTTCTTTCTCAATGGCGAGACCTACATCGGCGACAGTTGCTGCCATGCCATTCGCACCATTACGCAGCTGTGCTGGCCCGGCATGATTGATACTCTGGGGTTTACTACGGAGGAGGGCAACATTCTTGAAGGTTATTGCGTCGCATCTGAAAACTCGACACCACCAACATCAACACCAACACCAACAATACCATCTCCTGCTTCTACTAAAGTCTTTGCCAAGGACCATGACCATGAGTAGAGTTCAGTGCATGTTATCATTAATATAACAAAAATAATGAAACAAGAACTCGTCTATGTCATCTCTAATTTGGCTGCAGTTTGGGCTTTTTCTGTCATTAAATTTGTAATTGCAGGTGAATCGATACATGCCATCTTTATATTGCTAATTGATTAAGTAATTATTATATGGACAGTCTAGCTACAAGAGCATTCTCAAGTTATTGATGAAGTCATTAAGCACCTTCCAGCTCTAGGGACTCGAAGGTTAATAAAAATTCATAAAAACGATAAGGCGACAACAATGGCATATTGAGTGTGACATCCAATTCACATCTTAAGGGGGTGCATAATTATTAGTATCTTGTGTTTCTATCTCTCTCACTATTTCTATTTTTGTCTAATAGTATCGGTAACCATACCTTGGTCACTCAACCATATCTTGGTTAATACATGATTAAGAGTATGAAAATAATGTCACGTGGATCGAGGAATGGTTCAACTGGTGATGGTGTGATTGGACATCATTTCTTTGTAGCCATAGAATGAAATGAAATCTCTGGACAATTAGTCAGCTTCACACTAAAAGAAAGGTTGTGAATTGTAAGAGATTATGATAATCACGAGGTAAGTTTCCTTGTGAATGTACGTGGAGACTCAATGAAAGCATTTAATATATGAAGCCACGTAACCCCATAATACAGGATGCAATTTTATTAACTTTGGGTACCATTTTGTAATTTATTTATATTTTAGTACAACATTATTGAGGTTTGATTTGGGGTCTTGTAATTTTGGTGGAAATTGAAAAAAATAGTAGTAACCAAACTAGAAGAGAACAATACCATCAAACAGGTCGGATTATTATTACATTACAAGAAGATGCACACTAGAGATAATTAACAACCACCATCTGCCTGACTAAGAACAGGCTAGCTGAAAGCTGCACTTAAAACCCCGGAGTTAATACGTAGTAGTCACTGGCTGAAACAGAAATACAAACGTATAATCACAATAATAGCTTGAAAAACTAAAAGAGATGGTGGTGCTTCTTTCCATGAGCCTCGTCATCCTCTTTCTTGGCTTCTTTCTTCTCATGGTGCTCGTGGAGTGCATAACCACCACTTCCGACCGCCATCGCGGCAGCAATCTCCTCCTCTACCTTGTGCTTGTGGGCATGCTCAGGGTCCTTCTTCGCCTCATGCTTCTCGTGCTGAAAATCGAGAAAATGATAACTTGTTATTCACTTTTGATCCTATACTTTAAACATTTGTATACATCTAGTATCTATTGTTTAGATCAAGGGATGTTTCGCCCGTTAACAACTTATCTTCAACTTGAATGATGGGTCGATAAAAATTTGATCAAGATCAAGTATATAAAAAGGGAAGATAATAATAATTAATGGATGACAAAAGCATGAAGATAGATTGATGACTATTAAATTACCAAAGCATAAGCACCAGCAGCGGCAGTGCCGAGCTCGCCGAGATGCTCGAGATGTTTGTGGTGCTTCTCCTCCTTCCTATAGTCAACTTCACCGCTAGCCTCCTCGCCGTCCTTCTTGTGGTGGAAGAGGTGGTGGTGGTGCTTCTCTTCTGCCATTGGTCTGATGATATAAGAGAACTAAACTAAGCAACTGGGAAAGGTGTATGTGTGTGTCCAACAGATGTTAGCTTACGGCACCATTTATAGGCCAAGAGGGTGCGTGGGGATTTGAATGGCGACTGGCTTGTTAGTTTCTTTAGTTTCAAATGCGTAAAAGAAATCTTGTTGATTACACACACAAAATCTAAGGAAAGTTTAGTTTAATGTTAATTAATAAAATGAAATGTAATATAATGGAATAGAATAGAAAGTTTTATAATGAAATATATAAAATGTTGTTTAAAAAGAATAGAAGGGTTAATAATGTAATACAGTTAAATGTTGTTTAGAAGATGGATGGAATGGAATGTAATATGTAATAAATGACTATTATACTCTTTATATTAAAATACTTATTGCAGGAGGTTTATTATTTTATTATTAATTATATATAATTTATTATTAATTATTTAATATATTTTATTATATTATATTAAAATTTATTTTATTCTATACTATGTGATTTATATTTAAAAATAATTTATTTTTATTTTTATTTATATAGAAATATATACAAATAATTAAAGAATAGTTGTTTATATATTTTCTATTTTTATTAATAAAAATTTCATTATTTTATTATTAATTATATACAATTTATTATTAATTATATAAAAATATTATTATTAATTATTTAATATATTTTA
>JAOQMS010000002.1:8937715-8975177 GCA_027563885.1 Erythroxylum longipes | reverse complement strand
ACTAAATGCCAAATGAAAGCATATATATAGTTGTATAGATATGCCAAACCGTATATCATAACTTAGCTAAATGTCATAGAAATATCTCACATAGTTGCGTATTCTAACCATATGCACAAGTGATGGGATGTTACAATTACGTTCCATTCCATTCTATCATCAACTCCTCAACCAAACAGAGCCTAAGTCAACTGATTTATAATCTTAAAAATTTTGAAATATCAATTTTATTTTTATTTTTATTTTTTGGGTTTCAACTTAATTTTGTAATTCTTATCGTTAAAAATTGACCAATTTATTAATTAATCGGTCAATTTTAATAAATTAATAAGTTTTTATACATAAAAATAAACCAATTAATCTTTTTAATAATATCTTTTTTCAATTAATTAAACTTCAAATTCTTCAATTGAAAAGTATAATCTCTCTTAATTATATTTTTAATTCTTTAATTTTATTTATATTTGAGACAATTTTAATATATTGAATCTTTTAAATCTTAATTTTTTTATAGATTTAATTTTTTCGGTTCAGTTTTTAAAACATAGTTAAAGATATACGAGAAAGAGCTTTCTTATTGTTAATTATTCGATCAAAGACAAAAACAAATAAGCGAAAGATCACTAAAAAATGATTATTAGTTAAATTAGAATTTGACGATGGTTCGAATGATCTATCCCAACTATTTTCACTTGTAAAATTTTCATCTGATTTATGTTTTACTTAATTGAAACTATATAATATATATTGAATGTCACTAAGGTCTTTTATATTATTTTTACGTCATATATGTATAAAATATTTTGATAAATGAAGAGATAAGCCTATCCAATAAAGCAATAATGTAATTTAAGAATTAATTTCAAATATTTTAAGTTGGGTCAAATACCATTAACTATTATAGATAATAATAAAAATTAGTATTCAGACTAAATTAACACCAAACCAAAGGTTAACAATTAATTACGAATTGGATTCAACGTACGCAGAAGTCTCCAGAGTATAATATTACGTTTTGGCCCATGCTTTAAGTCACAACATAATTAGCAGCACGACAAGACACCTGTCTGTAACTTTTTTTTAAAATATACATTAAGTATTTAAATTTTGTTGGGCTAATCCTAACTTCCCAAGACCCTATTCTAAGAATCCTAGAAAATGTAAATTTGAAACCTCAAGATCCTTTAGGTTCTTACGTTGCTTATACACTTTTGCGCATAAAGAGTCGTCACATATTGATTGGTCGACTGCAGAGTGATTGTTGGAGCTGCTTGGCATTATGTTCTCATCAACTCCAAGTTTTCAATAATTCTAATTCCTACATTATCGCTGGAAGCGAGATGTCCGCAATTGATTCGACTAAAGAGCATGTCCATAAGGTTAGAGGATCATCAATAGGGGAAATTTCACTTCTCCTTTTCTTTGTGATGACTCGAACTTAAGACCCCCTAAAAAAAGAGCTTTAATTGAGGAGTTAAACTAATTAAACCACTTCTTCTACTTATCAATTAGAACACCTGCCTGTAACTTAAGCCCACCCAATGTTGCTGGAAAGGAAGTTACTGTTTGAGGCAGAGTTGGAGTTGGCATATTCGAATCTTAGTTGAAGGAATATGCATTATTGGCAGATTTAGGTAATATTGAGACAAAAGAGCTTCTTTCTTTGAATTAAAGATAAAAGGTTAACACTAAGATTTGAATGAAACTCTCAAGTGAATATAAGATATTTGGAATTATATATGAAATATAATATTTGGAATTAAATATACTACAACTGTATCGAAGATACGGTTTCTTTGTCAATAAAATGGAATATTTGGGCTCCCACGTCTTCAACAAACGTTCCTTAGGAAAAGAAAAGAAAAAAAAAAAGCTGACCCTTCAAAACTAACATTCTTCATTCATGTATGGCATGGGCAGTCTTCGAGTGGTTACAGTTGATTAAACAACAGTAGTCTTACAATGCATATGCACAGACAGCTTGGTGAAGTTACGATGGACAATGTGATATCCGAAGTCCAAAGCCGTGTCTAAAGTCAAGACTGATCGTCACAAATCATAGATTGCACGACAGCAGATTTTTTCCTCTTTTAACAATTTATTAATATTTTAGGTTATATGATATCTATTACATAATTAAGGATCGAGGTAAATGTTATAAAATACATATTTTCCATTTATTTAATTATTAATTTCTGCCGTACACGTATATACGTAAAGTGGATAGCTAGCGGCTAAGAATGTATAAAATTCACAGAAACCAGAAGCATTTATTATACATAACAAAGCAAAGAACACAGGGAACCTCTCAAAGAACACGCGCAGAGCGGGAGATAGAGAGAGAGAGAGAGGTTCAACGAGGACAGTAGGGAAAGCTTTTAAAAAAAGACACTCGATCACAAGCTCAAATAGTAAAGCACTGCGGCGCCATGCCATGACCATGACCATGACCATGACACCCAACATATACATAGATATATGTTTAAATACGCACAGTACATAATATAATTGAAAACTTAAAATAAATGGTGCTTCTTCTCTCCATGTGCCTCCTCCTCATCCAAATAAATGGTGCTTCTTCTTTCCATGAGCCTCCTCATCCTCTTCCTTGGCCTCTTTCTTCTCATGGTGCTCGTGAAAAGCGTATCCTCCAGCTCCAACTGCCATGGCTGCCGCGATCTCCTCCTCCGTCTTGTGCCTGTGTGCGTGTTCCGGGTCCTTCTCTGCCTTGTGCTTCTCATGCTGAAATGAAACTTTAACACTGTAAGAAACGAAAAGGAACACTTGGTATGCCAAGTAAATAGGAGTGATAATGAGTACTAATCTTGCATGCAATAATGAGTATAAACAGAGGATTAATAGGAGAAAGAGAGGTATTACCAAGGCATACGCGCCAGCAGCAGCAGCCCCGAGCTCGCCGAGGTGCTCAAGGTGCTTGTGATGCTTCTCCTCCTTCCTGTAATCAACCTCAGGCTCAGTAGGTTTACCCTCAGTTGTGTAAGCAGCAGTGCCTCCAGAGTACTTGTTGGTCTCTGACTCCGAGTATTTAGCGGTATCAGAGTATCCAGTGGTCTCAGTGTACTTGTTGGTTTCGCTTTCAGAGTATCTACTGGGATCAGAATACCCAGTAGTCTCAGAGGAGTACCGGCCTGCGGTATCAGAGTAGGCAGTAGTCTCGGAGGCGTATCGGCCACCGGTAGTATCAGGATAACCGGTGTCCCCAGAAGAATACTTGTTGGTCTCAGAGTAACCAGTGGTCTCAGAGGGATATTTAGTAGTTTCGGAGTCAATGGGCTTATCCTGGTCGTCTTTGTGATGGTGGAAGAAGTGGTGGTGGTGCTTGTTCTCTTCGGCCATGGTGGTGACGAAGAAGAAGAATAAGGAGTTGACAGTATATAGATGATGAGAATGTTCAGTGATAGTTGGAGTAAGGCCAATGGGATGGGAATGAGTGCTATTTATAACTGACGGAAAAGGCTTGGTCCCATTTTTTAAAATATTTAATTAAAAAAAAAAGAAAATTAATACATGGGCCTTAGGAGCGGTGACACATCCTTTTCTATTCTCTGTTAAAATTATCCATACTACGCTGTCGTTTAATTACACCATTTTAACTACATTATTGTATTTGGGTTGATTTGTGCGTAAATTGCGCCGGGCTCCTAATGGCAGCAGACGTATGGACGAAGTCTTTCCTGGTCTACGGTCAAAGGTTAAAAGAATAGCATTTCGCAAGCATTCATAACGTTTATTTTCACGCCAAAATGATGAGTGATGTCCATCTTTTCCTATTGCCCCCGCTCTTATTACTTCCTAAGTGTGTTTTATAGGTTAAGATTGTTCCAAGTACGTCGGCGTCTTTTAATATACATATATATTAATAATTAATAATTATAGATTATTATAAAAATTTATTTAAGATTAAGAATGATATAATAAAATTTTAGGTTAATGGGCATAAATCATCTACTTAAGTATTGTTATTACACGTGTAAAAACCCAAGGAAAATTAAAAAACAAGTATTATATATATAATATATATAAATATAAAAACCTGGCTATGAACACTGAAAAAGCATTGGACTTTCTTTTTCTAATATTTTGTCATTAAAAAGGAGAATCAAGATTGATGCATCTGTTAGATATTATTCAGTGGTTTTCTGGCTATTATTCATTCACATCCACGCGTCTCGTCCCCCACACCACACCTCAATACTTTTTTTATTAAAAAAAATCAATAATCAAAGCGAGTTATAAACTTAAGGTTCCAATCTTCCCATGGATAGTATAATATTTTCAAGTGAAAGCGATAGCCTCGGCTCGGCCCTCGCTCGGGCTCCCCATTATATGCAAGTCGATCGCTCTCAATTTCCATAAATCAGATAAACAAAACTATTAACATAAAGCATATTTTCTCATAATTTTAAGGCAATTGATATACAAAAATGACAAGGAATGGTAAAGGCGGACCAAATTAATCGTACACACTCATATCTACTTTAGAATGTTAAATCTATGATGATTGGATTGGACGGTGTATGTGGGGTACTGCCTACTACTTACTACTTACTACTAACTACTTACTACTTACTGCTGCTCCCTACTGCCAAGTGCTGGGTGTCGGCAAAGAGAAGTAGAGACGTGAAAAGACGTATTATCCCTTTTCGTTCTTAATAAAATATTGTCATTTGGATAAGAGAGGAAATGATCGATTTCAACCACCTTTAACTGTCTTTCTGGTCGGTAGGTCCCTCAGCTCTTCTTTATTATTACTGTTTTTAACCTTTCGTCAAATGGAAAACCAATGACGTGAGGAAAAGGCCACCCCAAATAGAACGACACATCTCTCACTTGAGAGCCACACCCCCCGGAAATTAATTTCTTTTTATTTATAAAATAATATCAATTTTACTTTTGTATTTATGATATATTGTATGCGCATTTAATTTGTTAACAAAATATTTATGTGGTTATTATTGTTCTCCTTTTTCTGAAAAAGCAAATGGATATCCTTAGAACACATAAAACCAAAAAACGTGACAACATTGCTTTTACTTTGGTGGGTCAATCTTCATCCGATTTCGATATTTTATTAGTCGACTGCTTTCTTTTCCTTGGACAATAAAAGAGAAACCCATGATTCTTGGCACTTAATATTACAAAACCATTATCAGAAAATTTTAACAAGTGGAGGAAAATGAGCGACCCATCTCGTCGGCAAGGATAATTTATGTCGACAGATATTAGTACCATAACTTAGAAAAAGTGGGACCATAGGAGTTTTGAGGGAGACACGTCGGTTGGCCAACTGTTGAAGGACATGTCATATTAATTAGACACCACCACCGAAAGTCTACCCCTCCAGCCCATCCACAAGGAAACGCGTACATATCTATAGATTTAAACAAATTAATGAAATTTGAGATTTTATACGAGAATATGTCAAAAATTTATAATGTATGAACATGAACATTAGGTAATGGAGTTTGATTAGGCATACGAGTCCCGGGGGAAACCGAGATCATGTGGGATGTGAAAAGGACAAGAGATATGATCACTTCCAAACAAGTGGGGTTTAGGAAACCTAAACATTCAAGTATGTATAATGTACATGCCTTGCTGGTAGTATTTTGGGACTACAGTGCACACTTGTGACATTAACGACAGAAAGGTGACGGACCAAACCATGTTGTTCTGACGCTTGGAACCTCTCATCCTCAATCAGAGCCACGTGGCAAAACTTTAACTTCACTTCTTTTTCTTGTTTCTTTATATGTTTTAAATTGAATATTTTCAATTCCTTCTCTAATTTCATCCGTCAAACTCCCAATTTTTTTTAATTTTTTTTTGTCGAATTAGAAAATGAAAAAGACATTCAGGAAAAACACATCTTTCTATGTGCGTAAATAAACTTAAACGAATTGCGAGTTTCGAAACTAAATTAAAATGAATTAAAAACTAATCCAAAGTGATAAAGTTTTAAGAAATTGGGATTGATTCAAGAGTAGGGTATTATTTAACCTCAATTGACATTTATTTATCTACTGATCTACATGCATGCATACGCTAGATGGAAGAGAAAGAAAGCAAGAGGTAAAAGACCTGTACAATGAAAAACTGTATCTTCATAGTTTGAAGGCCGGCCCACCGTCTACAAGAACCAGACGGTAAAGGGTTATTACAGATCCGCCTGTCTCCATATCCCCTGGGCTTGTTTCTTTATCTATCCACATTACCAAAAGAGGAAAAGGATTCACCAATGACGCTTTATATAACCTATGCCGCACCGTTTTAGAAACTAAGATCAATATGAACTCTGTAGGCCACCCACAAATGGTGAGTCGATTGTCATTTATCCTGTTGTAATAATTCTTCGAGTGTAGGGACGATGCCAAAACCAGCTTGTTTTTTTACTTGGGACATTCATTTATTTTCACCACAGTATAGAACACTATGAATGTGGGCAGTCCAATGAGAACTCTGACCATAACTTATACTTGACAACAAACCTCCATACAGTAAGCAATGAACACCAAGCTGAAAAATATCCGTCCTTTCTTCCCCGACGTAATTCTGTACCTGAAATCTTGCAGTATTTGCCTTCATCTGAAAATCTGAATCGCTGAAACTGCTGAATATCTCATGACGCCCAAGATCAAAGGGATCTTTGAACAATTTCAAGTAGTAACAGCCTCCACTTAGCAAGTTCCAAACTTTATGCGATAAACTAGTTATGCAATCAAGAAACTCCCTTGATGTTCTTTCAAAATCAACAAAATTAAAAGATAAAGCGGTTTGATATCTATCAAGAAATGAGCACTTGCGGCATTTATGTTTACCAAGGTACGAAATGTTTAGGACAGGTAAGTTCCGTTCTGCAAAGAAACTCCATTTGGAGCTTCTAGCAAGAGTTACTAAGGACTCTCCTGCATTTATCCAGAAATTTGCAGCAGACGCAATGAGGGAAGCTTCATTATGAAAGAGATGATTAGTTGCAGCAGCAAGGAAAAAGGAGTAAGCTGCACTAATTCTGCTGATGTTGAAACTGTCAAATTGATGTCCATCCAATTCAGAATAGAGAACCAATGAGTCACAAGATTGCATTTTATATGCTGAAGCCAGTGTTATATATGCATTCAGAGCTAGATGGTGCAGAGGATGTAACCTAAGATTGAACTGCAAATTTCCTTCTCTGAACTTCAAATGTTCATCAATGAGGCCAAATATAAGTACCCTCTCCAGCTTCTCACAGCAAATTTTGGCATCACCAACAGAGAGATATTCTGATATGACTTCATCTACGTAATCTGCTATCTTTACAACTGCTTTATCTCTACAAAAAGTGGAGTCTGAACACAAGCTAGAATCAGAACATTTTGATGTGCATAATTCCTACAAGCCATGGTTAATTCATGGTCACGGTACTTATCAATAGAAATCATCCATCAATGAAGCTTCAACAGCATAAAATATTCTATCCTACGTGCATTGACAGTAAATTCTTGCAAAAGTGTGATTTCTTGCATAGATTTAGAATTCTCAATTAATGATTATTTTCTTTTCAGGAGCTTTGTTTGGATTACTTGTAGTTTTTCTTTTCTAAATTTAGATTTATCTTTTAAGGGTTAATAATTAAATCAGAGGTCGTTTGCTATAAATTGAATTAACACCTAACAATTATCTTTCTGAGAAGACAATCAAAAAGTCACTGTTTAATCCTAGTAATCAATTGATTACCCCAAGACAGTTGTTAACAAGAGTCTTCTCATAGGCATCTGTAATATTCAGCAGTGGCTCTCATCATCAACAGCCAACGACAGTCATCGGTCTACAGTTTCAAGGGACAATTGAGAACCGCAATATTACGGCCATTGCCTCCTCCAGGCTCCAAGCCCTATATGTACTTCAAAAATCGAACCAAAAATTTTCTTGCATACAATCAACACCGAAGTAACGAAAAAGGTAGAACATTATGTGATAAAAACTTTTGTACTTGGCGATCACCTTCATCTTTAGTGCCATAAATTCTAGTTACAATCTCACCGCACCATCCATTGCTAAGAACATTTGTCTATGCATACTCTTTTACCATCTAACAGAAGCAGGATACGATCATGAAAACAGGAATGCATGCGAAGTTGAAGAGAGTAAGAAATCTTACTTGCAAAGTAAGATCAACATAAGATGGGGGTGATGAGTTGCATCGCACACAACAACAAAGAAAACGATACTTCTCCCACAACTCAGATTGCCTCACTGCCTATCAAAGTGAAGAAAATGGAGTTATTTTGAATGTTGAATGAAGTTCCATGGACCTCCATAGCATCAATGGCGTTATCAATACCTTAGGCTGCAACAAGTCAGTGTATGCCACAGTCACCTTATAACCTCTATTAATCCTCTTGATACTCCTAACAATTATCCTTGGCCCATATCCTCCAGCAACAGCTGCATAGGGAGAGTAATTGCCAGTAATAAGTATGATGCAGTTTATCCGACGACAAAGTGCAAATAATGATCAATAATAACAACCTTTTGGCAATTGAGTGTTGTCATAACCACCGATCTCACCCTGCAGACAATGTTCATATCGAAGTCGATATTACAACAATGTACACAAGAAAAACAAATTCTAGGTCATGAATAATTGAGCGAGCTATGGCTTCATACACTGGAGAGAACGGGACGCAATCGCAGTCTAGACTGGCATGGGTACGGGGTATTATCACGATGAGGAGGAGGAGGCGAAAACAAAAAGCGGTAACAAGCATTGGGAGAACAGTTGTGATTGATCCAAGAGAAATTGGTGTCGTAAACAGCAGCACCGAGAGAGCGCCCATCCTTATCGTGAACCTCAACGGCGTTGGTTAGCACCAAGCACAACGCATTCTCAGCCGCCTCCAAGTCCTCTACGTCCGCAATCGCCCGGGCTCCGGCATGAACATGCGCCGCAATATTTTCATCCTCCAAAAGGTTGTCCCGATTAGTCAACAAGCCTGAGATCCTATGAGAATGGGAGGAGGAGGGGAGAGAGTGGAGGAGGTGGAAGGCACAGCGGAGGTGGGAGTCGAGGTGGAGCCGGGAGGGAGTAGAGGCGGAGGAGGAGGTGGAGGAGGAGCAGAGGCGGGAGCAGTAGAGGGGAAGAGAAGGGTGGTGGTCGGAAGGAAGTGGGGGCTTAGGATTAGGGAGAGGGGAGAAGCAAGAGGAGCAATGAGAGTGAAGGAATGAGTTGTGAAGGGCACAGGCCAGAGGACAGAGTGGTGGGGTCAGGTCTTCCCCTATTTCTATATTCTCTTCTGCTACCATCTCCATCTCCATCTTCAAGTTCAATCCTCGAGGATATTTCTTCTTACTTCAAATTCACAAATTATAGGAGCAGATGAATACAATTTTGTATTTGCCTTTAGACGCTTGATTTTCACGACGATTGCATCCGACCTTGATAGGCTCTTAACATATTATTAATAGTAATTATAAGCAAAATGGGCAGATTGAAATGAAAAAAATTAAGATTAATAATATTTAACTTATCAACATGTCATCGTAATCTGACAAAAAAAATTAAGTATAACTGCAGTCACTGAAGCATAAAGGATTAAGACAATCTTCCAGCTCTTTCTACGTTCAAACTTGTAGACAGTAGCTTCACCGTCGCAGGAATTGTTGAACCTGAGAGACACGGAGAGAGTTTTTTAGGCCTCAGAAGACAAACAATTATTATAAACACTAAAGAGAAAACTTCAGAAGTATAGATAAAATGCTTACAACGATTATAGCTTCACATTCAATGAACTTTCAATGCGTTGAATGAGCTGATCTTTAGTCAAAGCACCCTCCTGAAGCAATGAAACCAAAAACTTTGTATCAGTAAATGCATGATTTTGCGTCGTAGCTGATACAAAATAGCAATTAAAAAGAATGTTCTTGTATAAGAAGTTCATCTTCTTTAAGTTACTGAATCACAAAATGTACCAAAAATGCATCAAGGAATTAAAAGAGTCCTCTGATGCTGTGACTATGAACCTCTCCACCTATTGTACTCGTAGATTCAGAAGATAAAAGCTAAAACTCAATTTGAGCTATAGATGGAAGATTAACTTACAAAGCGATCACAAGGTTTGCCATCCTTAAACAAGATGAAAGTAGGCAAGGCTCCTATCTGGTACTTATCAGCAATGTTAGGATATTTCTCGGTGTCAATTTTCACCAATTGCACTGTGTCTTTCAGTACAGCACTGACCTCATTGAGAATGGGAGTCATAAATTGGCAAGGCCCACACCTGCAAAAGGAAGTTTGGTTTAGTTACTCTTCAACTGAATTCCATTCAAAGTCAAAGCATTCAAGAAGTTTGATATGAATGATCCCAATTTCTTGGATTAGCTACACTACATGTCCAAAATCATAAATTCAGTTTGCACCATATTGTCTATAATGCTTGGAAGCTCTCATCCCTTCAACTGGTTGCAGCATAAATTAGGCTCAAGTGTTAATGCCCAATGAGAAACGAACATTCTGACAAACTGTACAATATAATCCCAATGACACCGTTTGCAATCAAAGACAAACTAAGATGTTTATTGCTTTGGTTTTGAGTTTAGACAACTATTTTATCCTTCCTTATTTCTATTTGCATTGTTGACAGTCCTTGCACACAATTTGAGAAAATTTTGGAATGGTAAGGTCATTCCTACAAAAAGGCATCCCTAAGATCAATTCCTTTACAATAACCACCATTAAAAAATTAAGTTTCAAAACAAAATATGCATGCTAGGCTTCCTGTTTTGTGATGGTCAAAGAAGGGTTATCAATTGTTCGCAACTTTTCCTTTACATTTTATAAAGAGGCTGTTTACGTGACTCGAATATGTGTCCTTTTGGTCATATTCCTTTACAATTGCTCCAAAATTTGCCCTCTTTTTTCAGGGGTGCAACATGAGGACTTCCAAGGAGTTCACCCGTGGTATTGACTAGGACAATGTAACCCCAGTAGGCAGTAACACATCTAAGTCATTCAAAATGTAGTTCAATGGTACTTAAAGAGACTGTATCACAGAAACAGACCATTGCAATTTCCAATAGGAAGCAATAAATTATAACTAGAATCATCTAACTCATCGCAGCCTTTTCCAACTATACACAGATTATAGAAAGGAAAACACATCAAAATGAAATAAAAACAGTTACCAGGTTGCATAGAAGTCGACCAATATAGGTTTGTCAGAATTCCCCAGCAACTCATCCAAATTGGAAAAGGTTTGCTGCTTTGCTGCAACCTAGGGTAATTCATTTTGAAAAGGAATCCCAGCTAGAGTCAATTAAAGACATTAACCGTATTACTGAAAAACTAATAAATATATTCTCCAATAAACGCCACCACAGAATCCTGAATATGGCACCAGTGAACATTACCCAAACAGGTGGCAAACATGAACCATAGAGAAGGAAGGTTTCATTACCAGAGGTAAAATTCGAGAGCTGGAGTGCGAGTAAAGCCCTACGTTCCTCAACTGAAAACGCCGAAGCTGTGCCGGAGGTAGCAGAGAAGAGAAGGAAGATAATTTGGAGGAGTAAAATGACCGTGGCGTAGTCAAAGAAGGAATCGCCGATGAGGAGATGGAAGAAATCGCCATTTCTTCTTCTTTCCTATAGTACAATACAAGATAACGGATATAACACAGAATCGAGAAAAAAGGCAAAAAACAAGTTAAGAAAAATATCTGTTTGGTAGAAGACAAAATCGGGGAAGATCGACCTTGGCCGGCGTAGTTTTGAAGCCAAGTCGGGTACCCTGGTTTTGATAGGATGATGGTAAGAGCAGGACAATACGGTGCTCAAAGCTTCTGATGACGAGGACGAAATTTGATGGTATGGATTTGCATTTGATTGATAGGACAGCGTGATCTCAAAGATGGTTAGATTGAGCAGTACACGTGGCAGATTTGGGTTTGTAAAGGAACGGAGGATTATTCTTCCAGAAATTTCGGGGAGTTCTGCCCCACGCGCCATGCCTGCAGAACTGAACAGACTTGAGCTGCCCACTTTCGTTGACGTTAATTTCTACTAAGCCATAATTTAAGAAAACTCCCTAAATTTTAAAATTCTTTAAAAAATTATACTATAAACTATTTTTTAAAAAATTTATATTAATTTCTATTAAAAAATTAACAGAAATTCTTATGTGACAAATTTTATAATAAAATTTAAGTATGTGAAACTTAAATATTAACCTATAATTTGAGCTACACTGTAATTTGATTTGTATGACTTGTTTTATCCACTTTATAAAAGAACATCATATCCTTTGTCCTAAATATCTTATTTCAACTATATTTTCACCTTAAAATGACATTATTTTATGTGTAAACAAATATAAAATAACATCATTTTGAGGTGAGAACAAAGTTGAAATTGAGTAATTAGGACAGAAGATCTGAACCAGCATACTATTAAGTCTTTACAACATTAAAATCACCATATGAGTCTCTTTAACAATGCAAACAACTTATTCACCTACTCTAAAAATAACTTGATCCCACTTTATAACTCCACAATCAACCGTTTTCTAAACATCCTTTAAATATTCAGTAGTATCCAAAAAACACCTCCATCATGTCTACTGTTATTTTAGAGTTTGCTTTTAGCATAGATGGTCAGGTTGTTAATCCCCTTTATACTCACTTTATATTCGTACCGTAGAAGCCTTTATATATACCTGGAGTTAGTCAGATGACAAAGATATTAAGGAAACTATTTTCTTTTTGATATATCAATTTCATTTATTTTATATTATCTTACCTTATATTGTTTTTTCAATTTATACACTAATACAACCATAGATATTGACGCGGAGGGACTAATCATACACATACTCATACTCATCAATTATGCAAACACTATTTTGATAAAATATTCGATGATGAAAGTATATGTAATTATTTACTAATTATTATCTTATGCTTAATATTCCTTTAATTTTTGTGTAGTGCCTATGTTAACTTTGACTTTGACTTTAGATATAATGGTGTAACATTTCTATATACATAATAAATACTATTGACGATCCTGACTACAATGATTAATTGCTCTCATTTATCTCCGCTCTTTACTCTCAATCTCTTACAGTCCCAGGCTCCTACTGTAGAACATTATTTAAAGATTTTATCTTGAATTTTGATAAAATTTATCATTAAAAAAGTTTAGATGATCATTTTTGTAAATTGTGCCATCATTAATAAATTTTTTTATATTATCAATTAGTTGAATTTATCACTTTAATTATTTTTTTTTCATTTCCTAGAATCCTATCTTCCTTCGATAATGAATTTTGTTTCAACCTATTCATTTTATCAATGTATATATGTTTCATGTATTCATTCATTATGAAATCTCAATTTTTGTTAATCAATTGATATTCGTAATTTCAATTAATTGAATTTATCACTTTAATTATAATATTTTTCTTTCATCCTTAACACTATCAGGGACAACAATATTAACAGTATGCTGTTAATATCAACAACAAAATTAATATTATAATATTAGATAAAATTCATAAATTTTAAAAAAATACAATACCTCCATTAAAAAATCAATTCGATTAATGCATTTTTTTGCGATTTATTAATTTTCAATCATTCACCTATGACATAAATTTCTATCAGATCAAAGTTTTTCATGTATGTCAGTGTACGCTCTACCATTATTTTTAATAAAAAAAGTAAACAAAGAATTTTGGGTAAATATGAAATTTTCCATAAATTTTTTGAAACATTAAAATTTGAAAATAATTGGTGTCTTTCTACCTAAACTTAAACTGATGAAGGTGTAAGCATGCTTAAAAAATGAAAATAAACATACACAATAAGAATAGACTTGAGAAAAAAAAAAGTAAAAAGGGGGAAAAGAAATACGATATAAGTGGTGTGTTTTCATAACTTTAGTGTGTAAAATTAGTTAGAATGCATAGTCGATGACCATAATTACAAATGGTTAACAATAAAAGCTCCCAAATGAGGTCATTCCATTCAAGTGACTGCAACTGTAAAGCTGCACCAAATAACGAATCCAAATTTCAGATCGTATCTTACAACTCATTCTGCTATCAACGTGTAAAATATCTTTCATTGCAACTTTGGGAATAGTTGGATTATCCCCAAGACAACTGGCAACCTTAGACTGGTGATGAATGTTACACTAACTAGGTTTTAAGACAAAAACCTTTTAAGACCCAACAAAGAACAAAGTGCCACGAGATCATCCATCGCTTGTCCATGTAAAGGCCAGGATGACTATTGTAAGTGTTAGGAACATCGTTACACAAGAAAACACCCACATATACCTGTGTTGGCTCTTCTTCTGGTTCTCATTACTTCCCCATTCAATCTCCTTAAGAAGCTCTCTCACTTCATCCATGTCCGAGTCCTTTGCTGCTTGAATTAGTCTCCCGTGAATTTTCTCTAGTTTAACAAGTCTTCTAGTTTTTGATGAATTGTTACCTGGCCAGATAAAACCCGTCATTTTCCAAAGAAGAATGCCTACATATATGGCCACAACACAATCCACGGTGTAATGGTGGCGCTCCCGAATTTCTCTCTGAGCACTGTGCATTACAAGTAACCATACGAAGGCTGAGCTATAACCTCCATAAGCTTCCTGCAATGATTCCCCATTCTAGGTTTAGATTACATTTGCAAGTAGTATCATTTGGTAATCGGTGTTGCATCATTTTGCCATAGAGTCATGCTGTAGACCAAGCTTATATTACGAGGTTATAATGGACAATGCAATTAAAAAGAATGATTAAACAAATTTACCGTCCAAGCCATAGCAGTCAGTACAGCAACAAGCATGTGGCCACTGTATAATAGGTCATTGCAGCCGCCTCCAGCTTTCTTCAGAACACTGTACCATGATCCGTCAGCGGTATTGGGTCTCAAAAAATACATCAGAAAGCTCATTCGTCCCCAGTTTGGATGATAATCATTGGGGTATTGCCCATAGTCAGCTACAAAAGTAGTGAGCAAAAAGTTTTAGATTCAAACGTCCAGGCAAATATCCTATGCTTGATTCTCAATAAGATCAAAGCAAACCTCAAACAAAACCAAAATGAACATTCATTATATTATCAGTACTGAAACTCCACCGTGGGAACATTAACACAAGCAGTCAGTTCTCTGAAAGACGCTAGCAATCAATAACCTAAAACAATCACCACCAGTTTGTCTAATATCAAACTAGAAAACAAATGTGGACATCCAATATTGTAAAAGCTAGATTTGAAGTTAATAAAGTAAAAGAAATGTGATAGAATATCTCATGCAGGAATTAGCATATATTCAATAAATAAAACAGTTTCAATTGGTCCACCTGTATTATATATGCTTAATCACAAGGAAAGAAGCCAAATGTCCTTTCTTTTAAAAAAAAAACACCATCTAACTTGTGAAGCTTAACATGGATCAACAATAAAGTCAGCAGCAAAAGAACATAAAGCTGACATCCAAAATGAATGCATGAAAGCAAAAAGGCAAAAGCCTTAAGGTGAGACAGTTGAGGCCAGGGCAATAAGCATACCATAAGCTGTATCCAGGTTTATTACTTGACGAATAGCATTAGCATCTGAAGCATAAGGAACATAGTATTTCTGAGCCCAACGATGAGGATATGCTGGTACCGCAAATCGAGCTTCAGCACACCATGGCCGTGCTGATGGCAGAATTGTAGAAACAAAAGTTATAGCTCGAAGAAGACGGCCGATTGCCATAGTGAACATGTATCTTGCTCCTAGGCCCATGCCAGGAGCTTCTACTGAGTCAAATAGTACAGAGAATGCAAGCATCATAAACAACATCAGGAAATGGTGCAGCCCAACAATACGGGCTCTTAGTATCTCAACCATTGCCCCAGGAAGCTTTTCATTCATTGATAAAAGTAACCACTGGCCAGTGTCAGGAAGAGGAGGTGTATTGCTGTTCAAAACAATCAAAACCAATTCCCAAAAGTAATCTGGTTAATACATCCTAGCATAGATGAATAAGACTTTTCTAGAAAAAACCAAGGAACAGTATGAACCTCAACAAGTGTACTGACAGTCATATTGTAACCGACATCCATTGGATGGGAAAGTTCACTTGTTCAAAATTAAGATTACACATATATGTATAATCCATCAAAGAATCTGATCCTGATATTCATGCCAAAAGAATCATGATCAGCTAGACTGCTAATGTGTCTGCATAGAGACTCCTTCGAAATTGAAATCAACGTTGGGGACATTCTATAGTTCAGCACATTAATTGCATGTTTAAAAAGGGAAGAACCACACTCATTCTGGAACACGTAAAGTAGCTAGAGACATTTTTACCAATCAAAATCCAGTAAACAACTGGCTTTAACTTTTTTTACTTAAAACGAAGTAATTAGCAAAAATACAAAAAGAAAGTAGATCTATAGGTATTGAAAGCCAAACCCACATCTGATCTTAACATAGATTCGTGTTGCTACCAAGCATTAAGGTAGGATAAGTGCACTCTACATACACTCAAGCGCCTGACTTCAAGTCTTAATAAAATGCATTCAACTCTTACAAAAATCTTCGGTAACAAGCCATCACCGCTCAAAACCCGACCTACGCCCAAATCATTGGGCAAATCAAACCTGACCCACTTGCTATAAACAGAAAATGATTCAAATCAAGCTCTGCCTTCATAATATTATTCCAAAAGAAGATCGGAAAATAACCATTTCCACTTATAATTACCAATTACCAACGAATCTACAATCTGGGTAAGTTCAACATCTGTGACCCGATGTTCTAACAGAGACATCATAGCACCTACCGATGCCAATCAAGGCCGAGCACGGCGGTGACAAAGCGGACAGAAAGAGCCTCAAAGAGGAGACAAGCGAGCATGAATAACATGGAAGCAACAAATGGTATCGCTGCGCGAAACTCTGAGGACCAGTGACGGTAGAAGGGCACACGAGAAATGGCGATTAGAGCAAGTATCGACCAGAGCGCTGGCTGAAGACGCTCGTGCCACGTCGGTGACAGGTGACGCAGGTAATCCACTGCCACGTAGGACATTGCCGCTACTCCGAGACCGTCCGCGGTAGTCGCCGTTCGCCACTTCATGACTGTGGCGGTGGCAGCTGCTTTTGGACAAACAGATCGGAGTAAGAGATAAGTATAGCCAGGCACTAATGCTGTGTCAGATCGGCGTTGAAGATGGGTTGTTCGTTGTTGCAGTATAAGAATGGGATTAGTATGTTGTATAGTACCTGTATAAGTGACCTGGCTTTGTCGTTCTTGCTAAGCTTGTCCTCCTATTTGACCGCAAGAAATAAAAATTGTTGGTGATGTTCTCTAGTCACGATTGAAGTTTGATACTTTTTTCTTTCACTTTAAAGTGCATGATTAACAGTATTAACTGTTTTCTTAGAAATTATTCAATACCTGTTCTTTATCATCCCAACTTGATGGGAAGATTCCATCTTTTCTGCAACTATCAAAATTAGAAACTGACCAAGCAGCTTAGTATTGGAACTAAAAAGTATTACTTAAATTTGAATAATAACCTGAACTTGGGTGGAAATTAATTCTAGTCAGTTACTGGACTCGCCCACCATGAATTGTGTGTTTGCCATGCTAAATTCGGCAATGGTCTAGTGGGAAATTTTCGTTTTCGGGATTTGAATTAGGATTTTATGACCCTAAATTCCCAAGTGTTGGAAATTTTTAGGTTTTAAAGTTTAAAAATATTTTAGGGATTAGGTTTTTAAATACATAATTTATATATTATTATATATATTTAATGATTATTTAATATATTCTCGAAATATAATTATTGCTATTGTCTTACTAAATTTTTTTAATAAACTTTATTTTTAAATAGTTTTAGATAGTGTTTATTAAAAACTTATTTTTATTAACATTAGGAGCATTTTTATAAGACATAAAAATATTACAAATTGATCGTAATAGAAGTAAAAACGTTAGGATGACAAATAAGAGGTAGAACCAATAAAAATTTCTTTTTTGATTCATTCTTAGAATTGAATACCTCATTCAAGAATTGTTTTTAATCCAATTCGTAGGAATCAATAAAAAAGGTAAATCCCTGATGATATACCAGTCTAGATCGGTTATTGATAGAGTGAATAGATTTGTCATTTCTTAAAATCTCTCTTCTAATTCAAAATCGTGGTGTAACGTGTATCCACCCCCCGTTTTGATCATGATCAAGTCTAGTTTGGGTGCTAACTCGGGCTTGGATTCGGCTAGAGGTTCAATCGAACTTAGGTGAGCCAGGCTAAATCGACCCCACTTTTTATTTATTTTTTAATTCCAATGTGTAGTTTGTAACACGAGCTTCAATTACGCATCCACGATCGAACGTGAAAGAGAATGAACAAAGAAAACACTAAAAGTACCAGATTTCAATTCTATAACTTCCAATAAGTTTTTTGAAGCAGAAACAAATCTGATTTTGCGACGACCTTTATGAAAGTTGATTATTGGAACATCGTTAACATCTTTCTACAACTTTCTTAACACGTGAACCTCTTGACGAATCAGAGAATCCGAATGTTTATGAATTGCTTAAGCAGCTGCAAGAGACCTTAACCTCATATATATAACTTTCATATCGGACTTTTCCATCACAAGCCCAATTACAGGTCTGACTCATATTGATTATTGTCCATTTTCTTTGTCAGACTTCAACTCATCAATTTATATCATTTATCGGATTACTTTATTACCATTTAATTAGATCAAATTCGATTCACTTAACCTTAAAATTTTCAAAACCAAAAAACGTAATTAATTGTTGTCCAATATTTTCTGAAATTTCCTACATTTTTCTCGACTCTAACTTCAGGTCGATCAAATATGGGTGGCCCAAACTAGAGCCCGGGCCCAGGCCTAACCACGTATTAGGTTGGCTAGGTCAGATTAGCCCAAATTTTTATTTTTTTAAAATTCCAAAACGATATCGTTTTGTCCATGCCAGTCTGAGTTTAAGGCTGACTGGACTGAGCCTAGAGAGTCTGGCTGAAGCCCGACCCAAGGTCTGATCAGGTCCAGAAATCAAAGCCCAACCCCAATTGCCAAGCCTAAAAGACATGGTTATCTTTATCCAAAACAAAATATTTTGCTTAAATTTTTTAAGTTAGAATTCAAACTTTTTTATATAAAATTTGAATTAGAATGTTCCACAGTTATTGATGAGCTAGCGTACAATTGAAATATGGACATGTGAAAAGACCAAGTTTATAAAATTTAGGAGTTTTTTGGTCTTACTTTTGTTTTTGACATGGTTTTACTTTGAGTTTCTATTTTATTTAAAATAAAAATAAAAACTTATTTGGTTATTAATGTTAATGCTGTTATGTTTTTATAACTTATAATAATTATTTATTAAATAAAACTTAAAAATAAATTATTTTTGATTAGATAAATTAACTTTAATCTCTTATATAATATTTATTTAAAAACTATTAATAAAATTATTATATTCTATTAAAATAAGTAATTTAAAAATTGACCTTTTATTTATAAATTAATATTTATTTTAAATAAAATTATTATTAAATCAAATTTTATTTAAAATTTATATAATTGAATTTATTTTAAATTTACTTATAATTATTAAATTAAAGTTTATTTAATTTAATTAAAAATTAAATTAAATTAAAATATTAATAATTTATATTAACAATTTTAGTTAATTAAATATGTAATATTAAATAACTAAATATATTTAGTTAATAATAACTCATATCATAAAACAGAAAACTATGTTTTATAATTTTTATAATTTTTAAAAATCGGAATAAACTAAAACTAAAAAGAAAAGTTAGAAAAATCAAAAGAAAAAAGAAAGCGAACGTAGCTGTATTGCATCGACACACTGATTGAGTACAATCAGTCCTAGAAATGGCACCAAGAAACCTCTAAGCTAGAGTACATTCTTATGTGCGCTTTAGGATACCAAATGGTAAAATGCCCCAAACTCGAATAATTTTACGTCGTACTGATGCACCTGTCCTCTCTTTACAGGGCACTTGAGACTTTCGAGAGCCAATGACTTCAAGTGTTTGACCAAACTTTCATTCGAAAAGATTGAATAAGACACCCATGTAACACCGAGGGTCGTTTTTTTTTAAATTTTATGATATTAGTAAAAGTAATTTTTTTATTTTTACCTATTTTTAGTTTTTTATAAAGAATAAAAATAAGTAAAATATAAGTCCTTTTTATTTTTTTATAAGGTTAACAATAGACCCTATTTTAATTCATTTTATTTTTATGATGATAAAAATAAGTTCTATTTTATTATTTATAAGAATAGGCCCTAAGCGGTCCAACTCTTCCCCACGGCCGACCTTGGTAACACCATGTAGTCAACAATATTTAATGAATCAAACATAGGTTATAGTCATTGGGCTCCTTATATGTATGTGTCAGTTGTAACCTAAGAGCAAAAAGAAAGAGACCGAATTAGGGTAATGAACAATCAATTCCCTCTGCTACTCTTTCTTTTTGTCCAAATCTTCATGATATCTTCTATGTCTGCTAATCCCACAGATGGTTTCACTGACGTATCATTAACAAAAAAAACTTCAAAATCTAGAATAGAATATAAGTGTATCAACCAAATTACATATCAAAAACAATATCTATAAGCACTCTAAAATTTTTCACCAAGTACCTTCTTATGTACTTCTAATCGTTACATTCCTAAAAACATTAAATCATAATTTTTCCAAAATCACCGCGCTCATAGACATGCTCATGTATCTAAAAAATGATATACGAACTATTTTATTATGACCTCTATTTAATCAAGATAATTAATATAGTTCAAAAATTAACAATAAGATGATTCAGTGAAGATTATAATATTCTTTTTTTGAATGACTAGGTTCAATCAATTTAGAATGCATGACTATGTTAGTATTGATAGCTTGCCCAAGTTAAGATTAAATGAGAGAGAATATTTGTTGCATCATTTCTTCTATGTTTACTTTATCCTATTCTAATTGCCTTTTCATTTCCAAACTTCAGCTTTCTCTTGTTCTAAATCTAATTCCTTTCTTATTCTCTCCCTTTCAGCTTATGCTTTCTTGTTTATCTCTTCTTCCTATGCAATCTTGATAGTATAACGATTTGTAGAGGTTACGGAAATTGTGTGTTTAGAATTGTATATTGATTCTAGGTCTATCGTAAATGATACAGAAGTAATTGATATATACTAAGCTATCGTAACGAACTAGATAACATAAGGTGCAGATATAGTGTAATTAGTTATAACAAATATTTGAATGAAATAACTAATGAAAGACTTAGTCATTTATCCTTATCACGCCCCCACAAGATGAAGTTCCTGGGAGAGATCTGCATCTTAGTTCTGAATAGCTCAAATTTGGACCTAGATAATGGTTTTGTGAGAGCATCAGCAATTTGATCGTGAGTAGAGATGTGAGAGACACGCAGTTGCCGCATCTGGACTTGTTCTCTGACAAAATGATAGTCAAGGGCTAAATGTTTCATTCGAGAATGGTAAACTGGATTTGAACAAACATAGGTAGCACCTACATTATCACAGTAGATTGTCGGTGGTTCTAGGGTGGGAACATGAAGTTCTTGTAGTAAGTTTCGTAACCACATTACTTCCGTTGACGTACTAGCTATTGCACGATATTCTGATTTTGTGGAAGACCATGCAATTGATCTCTATTCTTTTGAATACCAGGAAATAGGATTGTTTCTAAGAAATATAACATATGCAGAGGTGGAAGTTTTGGAGTCTAAGTTACCTCCCCAATCCGCATCACTGTAGGCAGTTAATATAAGTTTGTCGGTCTGATAAAGTTGTAAACCGTAGTCGTGAGTGTATTTCAAGTACCGCAGCGTCCGTTTCAACTGTCGGAAGTGAGTATCAGAAGGATTATGCATGAACTAGAAAAGTTTGTTTATCGCATAACTGAGATCAGGTCGAGTGATAGTTACGTACTACAGAGCCCTTAGAATACTACGATATAGTGTGCCATCCACAGCTGCCGTGCCATCATCCAATTTTAAGACCGTGGAGGTGTAAAGAGGAGTTCCACATGGTTTAACCTCTGCCATGTTAAGATCATTAATATACCGTTGTTGTGACAGAAAAAGTCCCTTCCCATTTTGAATCATCTTAATCCCTCAAAAATATTTCGGACTTCCAAGATTCTTGAGTGAGAATCGAGAAGAGATAGCTTCCATAAACTGGTCAAGATGAGTTACAGAGTTCCCTGTTAGTAGCAGGTCATCCACATAGACCAGGAACTTGATCCAAGGCATCACTTGACATATTATTTTCTTTCATGCTAGATGATTTTACAACCCCTTACACATAGTTTATTACGACCAAGACTAATCAATCCCATATTATTCACAACTTCATCAAGCTTTTGGCTATCATTTTCTTTTACCCTTCTTCAATGCGAGCTTGTAAAAGAAAAGTAATGTATTACTTTTTGTACTAAATTGACCTTGATGAATATAATTGCGGGATTATAGAAAACAAAACATAACGATAACATCTAAGTAACAAAGAAACTTGTAGTCACACTAATGCATGTAAACACCATATATAATTACAAAGAAACTTACTATAATTCTAATTATACTAGAAATAATTCATTTTGGCAAAAAGAAATAGATTAACGATAAAAAAATTAAATAGAATCTAAGTGATATGACCAGCACAATAACACAATAAGATAAAAAACGTAATGAGTAATAAATTTGGACATCTTAATAAACACAGTAACAATATAGAAAACTATTATAACATAAATCACTACTCACAATTTTCTCTCTTATACCTTGGATAGCTTGCTTGTACATTTTTTCAAGTTTTCTTTTATAAGTTGCAAGATACTTTTTAAAATGTATGTTGCATTAAGAACAAAAGGATAAAAATAAAGATATATGGATAATAGGTATATAATTCTATAAAATTTTAGAAAAACTAGAGGAAAAAGAATGAAAGAAGGAAAAAGAATGAACCAACCTTTTCAATATAAAAAATTAAATAACTTTATCTTACTTACCTAAAAAAGAAAATCACTTTTAAAATTTAATATTTTGTTTAATTCTATTTAAATTTATAATTATATTTAATGAATTTAATAAATATTAACTTTGAAAGGATCAAGCATATCTCAAACAGAAAAAAATTAATAGTCATATACTAATGTCCATCTTAATTTCCACGTAATTATTGATGAAATGAAATGTAAAGACAAAAAAAACAATTTGTCCTATACTCTTATTAAATAATGGTCTTGCTACCTCTTGCATAAAATAACCTGTATAATGTAGTTTTTTTGGGCAAGCAGTATGTAATATTAGTGTAAAAAAAAAGACTATTTCTTCCTAAAATAACAAGTCAACTTATCTAGTGCACAAAGTTCTCCACTTTATGGAAGTTTGGAGAGGGTCATAATATATGCAACCTTCCCTTTCTATTTATACAAAGAAACTATTTTCGTAAATTAAACCTCTGACCTTATGGTTCGCAAACGAGTGACTAGTAAAGTTGTTTCAAGGCTCAACCTTTGCCTAAAACAACAAGCATATATCGATTCCCTTTTTTTTCTTAGAAAAACAAAACAGTTAAGCTATGTTTAGTTGGAAATAATTAATAGAATGAAAGGAAATGTAATATTATTCTATCGTTTAAGAGGAGGGTTTATAATGGAATGAGATAGAAAAGAAGAGTTTCATATTACATCTCATTTTATCTTAAACAGTAAAAATGAAAAACTTCTGATTTGAGAAGTTTAGGATGAAATATAAAGTGATAAACTCTTCATTCAAACAACATTTCACTATATTACATTATAAACCCTTCCATCCTTTCTAAACAACTCTACATTATATTACATTATAAACTCTTCATTCAAACAACATTTCACTATATTTTCCTATAGATTGGGTGAGTGTTGCTTGTCAATGCTTGTTTAGATTGATATAGATTTTTCCTTGGATTTAAAGATTAGACTACATGTTTTCTTGATCTTATGTTTGCTCATTGCGTTGTGGTTGCTTGATTTTTGGCTCTTTTTGGTTTTTAGCTGTTTTGACAATTAGGCATGTTAGTCGTCTAGTTGGATCACAGTTTATTCTCTTTTTTTTGTTGATTATTACTTTTCTACTATCAAAATTGTCGGTGCGTATAAGTTTATGACTTTGATATGTCATTACTGGGTCATATGATGTCTCTAATCTCATTATGGTGTTCTCCACGACGGGTGGTACAAGCATTAATCTTGGCAACGAGGTGGGTGGTAGTCAAGTGGTGGTTGAAGGTGGAGAAATCTAGGTGTTTTGCGAGAAAGTGGGTGATATTGTGTGAGTTGGACAGAATGGTGGTTGTAAGGAAAATGATAAGTAATAGTAAGAAGGGGAATGAAACTGAAGAGAGCTACATTGTGCTAGACTTAGAGTGAAGGGAGAGAGTGTTTGTTGAGAAGCTTTGTAGTTTGTAGTTTTTAGTGTGATCCGAGTTACACGTATAGAAGCATACAGTTCAAAAAGTTTTTTTTTTGTTGTTGTTAGAAGTGTTACATGATCGTCATCCCAAGCAGGAGGTTACTCTTTTTCACGTTAATTATGCATTGATGTAAGGTAAGATAAGCTGCATCTCTTTTGCCTTTAAGTAGAAATACATTCATCAGGTACACTTTTACCTTTCACTTATTTAATTTTCGTGATACTTCACTTACTAACCTTACGCCTTTGCCAATATAAGGCATGTCCATTAGATTTTTTTTATAACTTGATACACCAACCTTTTCTTTTATTCTCTTTATTTATTTAATTATTTTAAATTTATTTACATAGTTTTTTAACATATCAGTTTTACATATCTACTCTTTTAACTTGAATCATTTTTTTTCATTATCACATTTACATGTGGATCTACCAGAAACAACCTCTCTACTCTGTAGGAGTAAGGTTGCGTACTATCAGACCTCTCTAGACTCCGCTTTATCACGAGATTTCAGACTGAGTGCGATGATGACATTATGAACCCTTCCATCCTTCCCAAACAACAATTTTCTAATATTACATCTATTTACATTCAATTTTATTAAAAATTAACATTACGTACAACTAAACATGACACTAGACAACAAGCAAAAATGAGAATAAACCGTCACAAACCTCTAAAGAGAAACTCCATTATGACTGAAAAACTAGGACATTTGCTTCGTTTTGGAAAAGACGAGACAAATGTAAATACCGTAGTTATACGCAGTAGCTCCTGTGACGTTGGGTCCTCTTGTTGTGCATTTTGTTTCATTTCTCTGGGAAGACAGAAACCACGGATTGCTGTATTACCCAGGACAACATAACTAAGCCATTGGACTGCTATTCGGTCAATTGCTGCTTCTCTATTATATTGTTTTTGGCTCCCGTGTAGACTTATAACGCTCTTTATAATTACTTAAGCTGACTTCTGTTCTGAATCTACTCGGTTGAAGAAAGTAATTTTGGCCTTGGGAATCTCCTAACACCAATTAAGTCGCGTTTCATATCTAAAATGTTAACGTAAGATACCATACCCCATGATGTTCCAAAAACATGGGGTTCCATATTTCCCTATTTTATTTAGTGCACGACAGAATTGGTCGTGCTTCATCCACTTATATATACATGTCCTTGGAGCTACGAATTTCTCGCCCTTCTCAGGAAAATGAGACCTTCCTGCTCATGTCTGCTTATCATTTTGTCTCTGCTGTGCTCATCAAGTTACTTCTGTTTTGTATGCAGAGCTGACCCTACAGATGGTTTCACTCCTGTTCCAGTAACAGAAGCCAATATTGAGTTGCAGAAACCATATGACGTACCTCTCAACGAAAGATACAGCCTTATCAATGGAACACACAAGATGTGGGTATATGCCGATGACAAGCCACATGATCCCAATAGTTTTACCCAACCGCGAACCGAAATTCGCATCAAAGTATGTTTACGCAATTGAAAAGCTGTTACTTGTTACGAATATGTGATTGTATTATGTACAAGAAATTAAAAAGTTTTGTTCACTTTCAGGGCCTAGACTACTCGTCAGGAGTGTGGCAATTCGAAGGTTATGGTTTCGTGCCAAATGGAACCTCCGGCGCTACAGTAACGCAGATACATGGCGCAGCTCATCATTCTTCCACTATTATTCTAAGGATCTATGACGGGAACATGAGATACTATAGTGGAAATTTGATAGCTACAGATATGTACGACAAGTGGTTCAGGCTAAACTTAATCCATGATGTAGATCGAAGGAGAGTGTCTGTTTTCATCAATGGTGAAGAGAAATTTTCAACCAACGATAGAGGACCAGGCGACTTCTACTTTAAATGTGGAGTTTATGCGGCGCCGCGTAGCATAAGTTACTACATGGAATCGAGATGGAGAGACATCAAAATATACAAGAAGTGAAGGACCATATTCAAGAATATAAAAGGAGCTACATGCTCAGGGACCATATTCAAGAATATAAAAGGATCTACATGCTCACGTAGTCTTTAGAAAAGAATGTCCTATCCTATCTATGATATACCTATTTATCTTGGCTTTCAGTTGCAGTGTACCATTTACATTTTCATATGTTCTTTAGTAGCTACAAAGATGACTGCAGTTCTTCATGCATCATTGTTTTTTGTCATATCGTTTTGGGACAAAAATAAGATTAGAACTGGTTAAGTAATACAAAAAATCTTATGCTCATCAATCATTCTGTTCCTTATTTTTCAGATTGATCAAATTGGACAAGAGAATATGGATAAAGAATAATACGAATTGGAAAACAGAACAATAGAAGCATCACATTTTTGTTCTTCAATATTCCTACTAGTTGTATTAGTATTTTTATGGAATCTTGCAGCAGAAACTCTTTGTCAATAACTGGAAAATACTAAACAAGTCAAGAAAGGTGGAAAAAGAAGACATTAGAAAAGAAAATGTGAAAGATTTAATACAAGAAAAGAATTGTATTCCGCCAATAAAATTCTTAACAAGATGATGAAAGACATTTGGCAACCCACAGGCTGGTTCAAAACAATTATCCCTCCATGCTATATTCCCTCACTTTGCCATATATTGTTATGGTGTAACAAACCAAAACATTGTTGTACAATATGTGAGAATGCATTTCTACCCTGTAACTTTTGACTATATATCACTCAGTAACATAAAATGAAACCACCAATGCAATGAATGAAATAATAAGCCTAAATGACACAACAAACTAGGAAGATTTGAAAAAAAATACCAAAAACTGTGACGAAAAGAAAAAGGATTTCTATACAACACCAAGCTTAAGAACCACAGGCAAAGCAGCACCACTTTCCAAGTTGGGTAAAAAATAGGTCCACGGGGTTCTGATTTTCATCTTCAACCGGAGACGCATTGGGTAAGGGTAGTTCAACAGGCAAATGCCGATGAAATGCGTCAACTGCAGCACCAACTCCATCTTCATTTTCTATCAGTCTTGCCAATTCCATTGCTCGTGATTTAACCTGACGCAACACAAACTTCAGAAGAAAAATAATGCACTTGCGCTTTAACGCAACTGACAAGATCTCACTATATGTGTTCTACGTACTGCAATCACCTCCAGCACGTCAATAATACAGTTATGGAATAAATCAAATAATATTAACAGTGTTTTAATTGGACTAATATAAGAAAGAACTGAGGACCTAAACTTTGCAGTTATGGTGGACATTTTTCTGCTGTCTTGCAAGAACACATCTTATAGTACTTTCAAGAACATACAGGAAGTGTCAGTTCTAGTTCCCCAGTCTCGAAAGGGAGTCGCTGTGTACAAGAGGACCCCTAGCAATTTTCTCAGCAAATTATTTACCACCTACTATGTTGTCTTCAAAATTACAGTTTTTTAAGTCGATGAATCCAAAAATTACACATATAAAATTACCTCCGGCTGGAGCATGAATGTTATTGCATTTGCCAGGTTCTCAACACTGAGTTGAGATACTGGTATCGGCTTCGGTCCTAATGCCTTTTCATGTATCCTGTCCCCCCAGAAGAACTGATCCCCAAAGAAGGGCACGATGGTTGTTGGGCACTGTGATAAATGAATTCAACAGTAATCCAGGTTAAATTGCAAAATCTAAATACAAAATTTACGAGGAAATATATCAAGATATTACCAATAGTTGATCCAAAACATAAGTGAGTTTTCCCATGTAACATCGTCTAAGCATTCCCCATAGAAATTTATAACAATTATTATCTAAAGTTTGATGTATTAAATATTCACATGCAATTGTAGTCAATAGAAATACGCAAAACAATGAAAAGATTTGATTACCCCAGCTTTTAGTCCCGTTGCTGTAGTTCCAGCACCACCATGATGGACCTGCATGTGTTTTGACAAGGCAATTTCCAATTCGTGGTCACTAAATTATTTTATAAACACGACACCAGGGCTCTGGCAGAATGCATAAACAGAGACAAACAATAAGAACAGCAACAAAACACACCACTGCAGCACATTGCGGAAACAGCCAATCATGCGGGCAATCCTTCAAAAGGAAGATATTGTCAGAAGCTTCTGTAACTGCAACAATCAAAAGAAAAACCATATTGGAGTTACTATTTTCATTCAACATGTTGCACAGACTTTTCCTGGGCTCATCCGGAATCACGACATGTTGGAGCTTCGTAGCAATAGTTATTAAACAATATTAATTATAATGCAGCAACATCCAGTAGTCTTTCCTCCAAAACTGAATTAAGCGATTATTTCACTATCGAACTGAAAATTAGCATTCTGCTTTCAAAATGTATTGTCCTTTTATGATAGTTCAAAATGCGAATCAGGAATTTCAAAAGGAAGACCAATCTTAAACCTAAAATTATTTTTAGCTTATACATCTAGAATATCACACGTCAATAACTTCTGTCCAGCAAATTGATCAAGACACTGAAGCATCCTTAAGCCAATCTCAGGGGCTATGAACAAATCCTGTCCCAAAGACATAGAAAAGGAAATAGCATGCCCTACATATATGGATTTGGGAATGTAAAAAAAGCATATCTCTTTTAAAGCCTCTACTTCAACTTTCACATTGGGCTTTTAACAGTTTAGCAGGGTGCCTCCAACCAAAAAAAAAAAGTAGAGAATGGGGAAAAAAGAAAAAACAGAACTGCCGGTTGAAATTAACCAATGGATAAGATCCATTAACAAACCGCGGACTTAATAAATGAAATTTTACAGTTGAAAGAAATATACTCACTATTGCCTAGATCACCCCATCCTCGGCCAATTATTCCTCTTTGTCCAGTATCTTTCAGTGCTTCCAATATTATGCTCGTAGTTTTCTCAGGATCTTCAAGAGGCTTCAGAATCAATAAATAACTAGTTTCAGTCATAGCCTCCACAGAAGTTAATTATCCAAAAACATTATACCTGCCAACTTTAGTAATCATACAATAAAATGGCGAGCTAAGTGGAGGAATAAAAGGGAATAAATAAGCCATAACAGGGAAAATCCACTTAGGCTTGACTAATAGAAGTTTACCATCAGTCTACTACCTCATGGAACGTACAGAATTCAAGGTCACCTTACACTGGTTTAGTTGAAACAAAAATCCTACATTTAGGCCTACTAACACAGGAGTAGAAAGAGTTGGGAAAATCATCAAACGAAATTGGCAATTTCAGGAGGAAGTGAGTAAAAGGTTACAAATATTACTGCAAGAGTAGAGAAATGACCATACCATGCTACCAAATCCAACATATATTGGTGGTGTTCCTTTCTGAATCCACTGCGTGAATTCTTCCTTAGGTTGGTAATTTGAACCATTGTTCAAGAAGCAATAACCAACAACGTCAACCAAAGGACCCCAATCTGCAGATACTTTGTCAAATTAGCCACTAATGTGTATGCTAAAAAAGTTAGCAATCAGTTTCAGCAATAACATGAAAGAGGCTTAAGAATGAGATTCCAATTGCTTTGAAACAGAGTTTAGATTCAGAAAGAGATTCAACTACCCAGTTGAGATTAGATGTCATCTGGACACATGAAGCAGATGCCAATCATTCCATATACATCTCTAAAACTAACATGAATTAGCGTATAACAATGATTATTTCAAGACTTTCTAAGCAGGTGACATCTGTATAGCTAAGTGGTTCACCTACTGAAACCTTTAATAAGACGAATGATGTGTCATCTCAAATGAATCCAAATAATCCACCTACTTATCCATTGAAATACCTAATCATCATTATGTCCTGGTTCAGTTGCTAAAACTATAAACTGTTTTGGGTTCAAAATTTGCCACTAAATATGAATTAATCATCTAACAATTACATCTATAGTCTTAGATTTTATCAAGACCATCAAGCCTTTCTTTCCAATGGCGGAAGACACAGAACCAAAAAGCATATCAATAAGTGATAAAGATTACAAAACCGAAAAAAAAAAAGGAAAGCAACATAGACCCTGGAAGTAAAGGGTGAAGCCCCCAAGTTCTCCATTACATTACTGATTTTTGTTTGAAGAAACAGAAGTACTATCATCTCGACAATCCATCTCCTATGCCAAAGAAACAGATAACCTAGATAGGACTAAAGACAAATCAATCCTGTACAGTTTCTGCAACATTTGTAAGCATGGGCTTAGCAAGAATCTATATAAAAGAAGATAATAACAGCTACTGCCATGCTTGGACAAAAAGAACTACCGAAGACTATCTTCAATATAGCAGGAAAAAGAAAGGAATAAGGAAAAGATAAATACATCCTTACCACTGGGCTTGGGCACAAGATGTTGACTCCACATATAACCTGTTGGCAAATGCGAGATGGATCCATGGTACATACTGAAGTATGCAATAGGGGGAAGCTTTAACTTTCTTTTCCTGAAGTCATTTATATGTCCTCTGATTCCCCACCATATCAGCAAATCCACAACAATATAAGAAAGCTGAATCCAGCAGATGGAATAATGGAGGGTAACATAAGTTCACAGGTCACTGACGTAGGAACATAAATTAGAGAAGTTATTGAATCAAGCAAGAGCATACCCAATAAGCAGCAGTCTGAGGTACACGGGCCAAAGGATGAGGGAATTCATACGTTGGCCTGCCTATCAACAATAGAAGTAAGCACATAGAAGTAATTCATATGTGCTAATATGAATTATCTTTGAAATTTTGAACAACTCATGCTAAAACATCACCATTGATCTATACCAGAATAAATTTAAAACTAAAAAGATACTGTGCTTTTGCCATCTAGTTTAGACAATGCTCTGACATCAGAAATCATGATTTTTAATTTCCATCAGATTTTATTCTGCACAAAGGATTCAATTACTAAAAGTTTTGAGTTAATGATCCTATTGTTTCAAGTAATGCCTGTAATGATATTCTCATACATGGAAAATTACTATTAAAACTCACGTCCAAGGCATTGTGAAGAACATATGAATTGGTACACCAAGAGCTTCAGCAACATGCACATGTCCTGCAACAAAAGTTGCCAGTCAGAATATCACGTATGATACTTTAGCATATAATATCAATGAATAAAAAATTAACTTCTGAACATCTGAATTTAAGACAACATATGGAATGTTACTGAGAAGAGTTGACTATCCACAAGTGAAGCAGATTAGTCCCCAAACCCATAATAAAAGTTTTCCTTCCCTGCCTTTAGTTTCAGCCTTCACATATTGACACGAATTAAACCAGTCATGCAGCCATAGTATTCAAGTGATCGTTACATAATCTAAAATCAAGCAACACATGAATCAAATTTAGAAAAACACTGTTCCTTTCTGTTTACTACCATGTGGCTGCACTGCTAAGTTAAATAAGGCTTCAACCCAAACAGATGTCTTAAATGGAATACATGAATTATTTCAAACATATGCGAAAGCTCAGTGAGAATAACAATAGACTGCTGTTATTAATGAGGAGATTCCTTAAGCTTAAGTCCCAACCAGAACATCCTTCTTTAAGAAAGAAGCAATACAACCAACCAAGGAGAAACTGGCACATCTAAACTGAATTAACTCACCATAAGCAGGAGGGTTTGCAATGATTGCCTGCGCTCTAAAAGGTATACCAGTTTCCATATCTGGTTCCATGCATGCTGGAAGTAGGGATTCTATTATGGCTTTCAGCTGCTTCCTCTGGATGGAAATTTCTCCTGGTGCAGATGGTATGAAACCTTTATTCCTGGCCATATCTAGAATGGAAACCAACAATATGAGTTATATAATATTGAATTTCAGTATGAAGTACGTGGTGTTGGACATAGGAAGAAACAACGTCAACTTTTTGGGCCATTTTAATTTGGGCATTATATTGTTAAGATAAGCTCTGCAATCATTCACACTCCAAACATAAAAACATTAACATGTTGGCCCCAAGGCAAGCCATTTATAGCTTTTACAGATTTATATTACAGGTCTTATGGGAGAACCAACTCCAAAAGCTAGCTTGAAGGGTGGGAGAGCCTATAAGCCTATAAACCCCACATCAGTCTCTTTTATTACCAATGTGGGAAAATTAGACCGTAACATCCCATCACACTTCGCAGCTCAGGCACCAGTAGGTTGGCTGGATGCTAGACCTTTTCTAGCCCCTGGCGAACACTGCTATATCGGCTTCACCACCCACATACCCATGGGCTGGCTGTGTGCTAGACCTTTTCTAGCCCCAGGCAAACACAACAATGCTGGCATCACTACCCGTGGGCATGGCACAAGGACTTGAAGGAGTGGTCTTAGCTCTGATACCAATTATTACAGGTCTTATGGGAGAACCAATCCCAAAAGCTAGCTTGAAGGGTAGGAGAGCCCATAAAGTCTATAAAATCCACATCTATTTGATTACCGATGTGGGATAATTAGACTTTTAACAATTTACCATGGTGATACATGTCAATTGGACAACTGCATTTTGCCACCAGCTCGATATAGTTGCATGGCAAAAGGAAAGTCCACCAACAGAGTTGACATCATAAAAAATTTGAATGCATTAAAGAAAGAATAATGTAATACAGAGATTCAGGGCCTCTTACATTCTGCCAAAACTCTAGGATCACCGCCCAGGGGATAAAACTCTACACCAGCTGACCTCACAAAACCATCAAAATTTGCATGAGTTGCCAGCCTAACACGGTGGCCAAACTCCTGCAAGAAAGAATTGCATCAATTAATACTGAAAGTCACCAAAGCATACTGGAAATCATTATTCAGGTCTACTGAACAATAGACTAAACAAGGAATACATATACATGACCCTGGCAGCAGAAATGCTACATCCAGGATAATGCAGTAATTCATGTTTGTAAAAGCAATTCCATGGCATAGACCAAGACCACAAGGTTCTTAAAACAAGGAGGTACTTGAAGTCAAGCATCGTCAAGGCATAGAATATTTAGGATAAGTATGAGTGAAATTCAAAATGAAAATAGAAATAAATTATCAAAGACAATGCACCACAAGAATCAACAGATTGTTAGAACCTGCCTGAAGTCTTTTTGCCACAGCTAGAAAGGGCTGAACATCTCCTCTTGTTCCAACAACAACTATGGCAATATTCAATAACGGGATTGACTTTTTTGACTCGGAAGAGTTGTCACCAACATAAAAAGATGCATCTTCAACAGGGCGAAGCTCTAGTAACTCTGAAGCAACAGAATCATTTTTATCTATATCAACTTCCACGGTTCCATCATTTTGGATCCTAACTAACTCCACAATTAGCTTTTTCTGAAAAGAAAAGAAAAGAAATAATCATACTTAATACCAAAAAAAAAAGATTGAAGCTGCATATTACAAGTTCTTCAACAATGGCCTTCAAATGATGACAACTCATTTCACATAATTATTTACATTTGTCTAGTTGAGATGGTACAAATCTGGTGTGACTACATTCTATACCAGTTTGCTCTTAGTTAACAGAACACGGAAATGAAACAGCAGAAAACTACTGCCTCAATGTGAAATGTAGCAAGTAGCAGATTTTGAGTCAATAAATAAGTTCATCGACAGCAGGCACTAGTAATGCCTCGAATGTAGTCCAAAAGCCAAAGATAAAAGAAAATATTAATAGGCATGTGTAAAGAATCTTGCAGATCCATGCATTAGAAACCCTAATTACCTTGTCATGCTCTGACAGTCTATCCAGTTTTAGGTCATGCCTTGAAGTCCTTTTCTCTGACATTGATCTCCAGAACGTAATGTTATAATAGTCACGATTTAGCAAATTTGTGCGAGTGTCTACAGGTGCTGTGATGCAGTGACCCAAACCTTCAAAAGCAAACGT
The DNA here is from genome assembly GCA_027563885.1 of Erythroxylum longipes. Classification (NCBI taxonomy): domain Eukaryota; kingdom Viridiplantae; phylum Streptophyta; class Magnoliopsida; order Malpighiales; family Erythroxylaceae; genus Erythroxylum; species Erythroxylum longipes. The sequence continues at coordinate 8,940,814 of JAOQMS010000002.1, read as the reverse complement.
TTTCACATTAGAAAGCATATAGATGAACTTTGGGGAATAAAATTGGAAAGTAGGTCAAACTATGAAGTCCTAAGTGTCAGGATAAAAAAAATTGATTGAATGTTGATTGTTCAGAGTTACATATGAAAAATAATAAACGGTAACACCAGATGAAAACTCTGCAACATAAGCTCTCACAAATGTGATGGAAACCACAGTTACAGGTAAACTGCGTGAATGCATTGCAAATTTGTTATTGACGGCTGTTCCTCAAAGTCCTTCAGGCAAGTTGATATTTATGTTTTTTATTTACCCTAAAAATGTTATATTACAAGTGAAATAATTATAGGATTTCAATGGGGGAAAGATCAGTACAGGCAAAACAAGTTACCTCTAGCTTTTTTCCACTCAAAACCCCTTCATTATGAACTTACAATCCTTTTGACATTTTCACGTTTCCAAAACACCAATTTTCATGCGAACAAAAGAAACAAGAAAATGGAAAAAAATTGAGATACCAAGAACTAACCTCTACTAGGAGAGGAAGTGACCTGCTTGTTGGTTTCCTGAAGAGAGCTTGCTGTTGAAGGTTCATCTGAAGACCTAAATTCAACTGGCACTAATACATCATTATCATCATTTGTTTGCTCCATGCGCTTGAACAGCTCACTATTTTCTGAATTTCTCAAAGGATGATCAATCCCATTGCTCCCCATTGTATCCAATCCCTCGCTTTAACCACTAAACCTTTAAATCACGAATAAGTCCCAGAATCAATAGCCGTACTTCATCAGCAGTGTCCAATATCGAAGTTCATCTATACTCCACAAACTAAATGCTACAAGCTCACAAGAACTAAGAAGTGAGAACTTATGCGATAAACAACTCTGAAAATCCTGGATTGCCAATTCAAGGCTCCCAGCTCTCAAACTCCTCAAAGACCGTCAGTTTGAAACTGCATCGAACACATAACCCTCAAGTACCACTTACAGGGCCTACAAATCCCAAACCCATCGCATCGATACTTCCTCTTAATCCCAAAGGTCAAGATGAAACTACAGTGATCCACATCACAACTCAGACATCCTTCAATCACAGTGAGTTTAGCACCAAAAGCGACACGAAGAAAAACAAGTAGGTATACGTCAAAAGTACGAAAGAGGCTGAAAGTTGAAGCCTTCAATTGTACAAAACGAACATGAACAGTTGACCAAACAAGCGAACAAGGAGACCAAACTACCACAACAACCAGTCAATCCCAACACCAAGACGGTTAGTTAAGCGCAAGGAGTTTGTATACAGTGCTAAAGCCACCCCAAAAACCGCCTTAAAAGGCTAAAATTCAGCTGAAACCAAGAACAGTCCACCTTTAAACCCGAAACGAAACCCCAAACAACCGCACCAATTATGTTTAAAAACGTATCACTGTCTGATGGATGATAGCAACCATAAGGATTGTCGTGCTAAAAAGTTTTGGTTAAAACGAATAACCACCTTCGCTAATCATCATTATCTTTAAGAGACCTTTGAATGGGAATTTTAGTATGCAGGAAAAAACATTTCTTGACTGGTAATTATTGCATCATCGAGCTAAAAGAAAGTCCACAGCTTTCACGATATCCGAGGTCCAACATTTTAGAGATCGTGCGCCATAATACATAATTTAACACACACACACAGACATGGTAATTAATCAAACGTAAAAATTTTGAACCAAATTTAGATGTTTCAAGAGCGAGAGGTACGGCTTTGCTGGCTAAATTGAAGTTGACCCCATCATTATCAACGCGGTTAAGCAAAGGGTCTTTCTATATATTAAACACAATCCATAATAATATCTTTTCCAGTGTTGGGTTAAAATATTTATCTTTCCTAATCCCAGCTAGTCCAGGACCATCACAAAACTTAAAAAATGGAATCATTATTTTTTTAATATATTTTTGGTAACATTATTCTTTTGTTTAATTGAAGAAAACATTCAGATTATATAATTCGGGGAATAGTAAATTCCTCTTCTTTTATCTTTATCTATTCCAAATAAGTAAGGAATAAAAATAATAACTTGTTGAATAAAAAAATTCTTAAAAATTTCACATAATTACGTACTTAAAAATAATAAAAATAATAAAATATTTATATTATTATTATTATAAGAATAACAATGAAGTTAGTGCAATTAATGAATATTTTGATTTTTTAGTTATTTCTTTATTTTTCTAAATTTATGTTTCAAATTAAACTATCATCGTTACAAATTTTTAGAAATAATCCAAACTAAATAATACATATTTTATTTTATTCCATATTTATTCTATTCCTAAAGAATCATTATTAGATTAGTTATCTGTTCTTGCAAGTGAACCAAACCCCTCTTTAAAACATATATTTTTCTTAGTTTTATTCTTTCTTTTATGGAATAAGGAGAAAAGAAACTTCTAAAATCTTATAAAAGTTTTTGAAGAAAAAGACTAATATTTTATAATGTTATAATTACATAATAAAACTAAATAATACAAAGATAAATATTTATCTAAAGACTTTGTCGCTTATTCAATTTTATTTTTATTTTAAGTTATAATTTTAGTTTTAATTTCTATTTTTAAGTTGTTAATATCAATATAATTATACCTTTATTATAGATAATAACCAAATACTACATATAATTGATAAATTAATTAATTAAGTAAATAATTTTATCGTAATTGTTATAAAAATATTTATTAATATAAATAATTAAGATTAAAAAATATTTAAGAATTTATTTATAAATGAATTTTATTTACTGCTATATTTTAATAATTAAGACTAATATTATTATTTAGAATTTAATATTTATTATTTAAACAATATTTCTAAATAACTATTTAAATTATTTATGTATTTACATATATTTTAAATTCAAAATATATATTATATAACTATTAATAGAATAAAATATTTTATTTATTTATTTTAATTTTAAATTTACTTTAAATTATATTTTTTGAAAAATAAATTATATTTCAATTTAAAAAAATTTAGTAAATATAATTTAGTTTAACGTATCTTAAAATGCATAAATTTCAAATTTAATTAGTTTTAATAATTAAAATATATAATAAATAAATATTAATTTCTAAA
>JAOQMS010000002.1:8888459-8929702 GCA_027563885.1 Erythroxylum longipes | reverse complement strand
TCCACAAACACAAGATCGATAAAAAGAACTCTAAGAAAAAATAAATAAACATAAAAAGAAAAGAAAAGCAAATAAATACAAAAGAAAATAATATCTTGATTAATAAAAATTAAGTGTTCCTAATATCCTAGTCCCTAAAATTGTCAAAAAATTATTTAAATTATTTTATTGCAAGTACACGGTATGGCAGTAACTAGCACTAGTGAGTACAAATTGATCCTGCAAGGACTAAAATTACTAGTATTAATCGTCTTTTTATTGTTTAGTTTAACAAATTATGGTGATGGTGATTGGTCACATTTAAAATTAAAATAATAAACTGGAATAAATCAACATAATTGATTAACTAGGGTTTGTAATATAATGAGGATGAGGAGAAAAAGAAGAAGAATAGGAAATCAAAAAGAGAATAATTATGAGTTTGTGCATGATAGTTAGGTTAAGGGAAAAGGTTTATGTGTGTGTGATGGAATGGAATATGTGTGGTTTTAGGGAGACTTGTTAGCAAAAATAACAATAAAATAAAATTGGAACGATCTGAAATACAAGGCGTCGTGAAAATCACTACTCTAAGTCAGGAATTCCCCCTCTAAGATGCAGCAGGACAATGGGATCTGACACTAGGGTTAACGCCTTCTCCACTAGCTTCGGTGCACTCCAAAGAATAGAGTAGGAACTGTCTCCGAAAATAAATAAAACAAACAAAAGAACCATTCTTTCTCTCTCTACTGTAACTTTTTAGAAACTCAATCTCACATCCATTAACTCTAATAACTTGCAAACAATTTCTCTAACTCATTTTTAGCACATCAGTACTCACAAATTTCCAAAAATCCAAGATTCAATTTTAAAGGGGCAGACCAATCATGCTTATTCTTCAGTTGTAAAATGCATAAACGGAGGAAGAAAAGAAGAAATAACATGTGAGAGCATAGGCGGTCAATTCGTTGCCTTGCAACCTATGCTAAAGGCAACTGCCTAACCTCCCGTAAAAGGCTAAATGTCCCGACACCAGTTCGGAAGTGACATCAATGCTGACAACCTTAGTTAAGTATATTTTTCAATTTTTGTTATTTCTTTCTCTCATTAGAAATTGATTGTGTTATCTTATGTTAATTTATTTGGGTTTTGTGTATGGATAATCGAATTTTCATTATTGTTCGGTTATTTGTGTATGAACTCATTAGGATTATGAAACGATGATTTTAATGCATTTATTAAATCATTTAATTGCATACTCATTGCTAGAATTTCGATATAATCCGTAATTGTTATGTTGAAATTCATGTGTAGCAATTAATGATTTGTAATCAATAAGGATAACATAACCCAGGTTAAATGACCCATTATATGTAGTTGTTGCCTTGATTAATCGATTTTCTGGCACTCCATGATACTTCACAATTATGTCAACATATAGTTGGGCTAACTGAGCTGCACTGTAAGTGGTTTTAACAGCTATAAAGTGGGCTGACTTGATGAGTCTGTCGACTATAACCCAAATAGAATCATATCCTTTAGGCGTTCTTGGCAATCCAACCACAAAATCCATGGTAATCTGCTCCCGCTTCCATTCAAGTAATTTTCATTAAAAAATATGCATTTTCTTATGCAAATTTGTGGACCTTTCATTCCATTATATCTCCCTTTTATCCATGATTTTTAGGGACTCAAGGTAGATTGTATAGTTTCTTTTCCAGTGGCCCATCTTATCACAGTGGAAACACTTTCCCTTGATGTTCTCTTTGGCCTTCTTTTTCATGAGTTGGGCCTTAACCCTTGTTTGGACCTTCTTTTTTATTGGACCCTTCTTCTTTTGCTTGCCCTTGTCCTTGAGCTTAGAAGAAGATGCTACATTAGCTTTTGGCCCATGCGCCTTGATATTTAACATGCCACAAGTGGATTTGTGTCCTCTTGTTGATGATTCATAGCTAATAAACATCCAGGCTGTCAATGACATCATGGCTATCCTCCCACCTGCTCAATATATGGCTCAAGACTCTATATATGTATCGGAAGAGGTCCATGAGGATCAAGAGGATGGCCCAAGTACAGCACATGCTGGTAAGCAATGTGAGTTTCAAGAAATGAATTTCTTTTTAATTGAATCAGAATTACAGTTCTTTTGCTCTTTTTTTTACCATTCTTTAACTGGGAAGGACGAATCTTCTGCATGTTAGTATTTATGCATATATATATGTAAAAAAACATTGAAACATTGGCAAAATCTTGCATTACAGCTAGAGAAGATGTGAAAGCTGCAAGTGTGCCATTGCTAACAGTCAAATTTTTCAGTACCGACCAGTATTTAAACCCGGTACTAAAAAATAAAATATCATATCGTTTTCTGACTAGTACAGTACGGATCCCAAAACAATGCTTGTAATTAGCAGTAAGGTGATATTAGGATTAATTTTAAATGTATAATTATTTTAATTTTCTATATCAATTAAGTACATGAACTTAGAGAATTAAGGAGAGTAAATTCATAATTGTCTTTCCATGATTGTCTATCATTCTTGGACTATAAATAAAAAAATTTAACTATTGAAGCAACAATTTCTTATCATATACTAGTAGATTTTAATTTGCTTCCGTAGTCCTCGACAATTTTCACATTTATTGGTATTGCTACCTATTTATTCCCAAAACTTAACCAAGAATATTGAAGAGAATTATAAAGAACTTCCTATAAACTAGTTCACTTAGAAATCATCAGAAAAGTAAAGTAAAAGGATGAAGGTAGTTTAGATACCATTTCCATAAGGAGCACAAATAAAATGCTATTGGCTAGTAATTTTAGAAGTTATTCACAGACTTACAATCAATCTAAGTCAAATAGAGTCATTCTTATATCATTAAAGGCCAGAGCTTATGGAATATCAAGTGCAAACAATTGTACCCATGGACTCTCAATCAAATTTTAAAAATAAGAAACAGTGTCTCAAGAAATCAAGATTCTTGTGTGAAATGAGGAAAAACTTGATTTTGATTTAATAAGTGGAACAATGTGAGTCACTTACACATCATTCAAGCATTGGAGAATCAAAACTTGAAGTTTTTAATTCTTCTTAATGCTAAAGTTAATTATATCAATGAAGAGGGAGATTAGGATTGCAGATTTAGAGGATTCTCCTTGATTATGAATGATGTTCTAAACTATAGCCCTAATTTGGAGGAAGAAGACAAAATTACCTGGAGATATCATATTTATAGGAGATTCACAAACAAATAATGCTTATATATGCTCAGAGCTCTTACTAATAGAGCCATACAGTGGAGTATTGAGATATATGTAAATATAGGATATGCGTAAATTTAGGATGTAAAGAATTTTCATATCTTTAGTTGTTGCTTTTAGGAGATATTTTGTATTAGGAGACATTTGATAAATATTCTATATGGTTGTATTTGTACTTATTGAATGGAAATGAGAAGGTAGTATCTTATATAAATTCTTCAATGTGTTAGAGTAAACACCCATTAAAATAGACATTCCTAGGCAGTTAACAACTAGAAATTTAGACCATGATAGGTGGCAACAAGAAGAATGGTCGCGATAGTGATGGCAAGAAAAAAATTAAGATTTTAGACTCAATCTCCCCCAATGATCCTTATCCAGGAGATAATCTAAGACTCAATATATATGGTTTAGTTCTCAAAAGGGAATCAAACTATGAAGAATGGGCCAAAGCAATGCAGAATGCCTTCAAGACTAAACAAAAAGAAGGTTTCATCGACAAGACAATTGAGGAACTAGTTGAAGATTTATATGAACTTAAGCATTGGTAAAGTGTAAACTCTATGCTTGTGCATTAGATCATGATCACGATAGAACCTGTGGTCAGACATACGCTCACTTATATGGATAACATCAAAGATCTTTGGTACAAACTCAAGGAGCATTTCTCAATTGGGAACATAATGAGGGTTCATTAATTGAAGGAGGCTATAAGAAGCTAAAAATAGTAATGAAATAACGTTGTGATGCATTTTGGTCTACTTAAGGCTATGTGGAAAGAGTTGGTCATATATGTAAAGGTGCCAACATGTTGTTGTGGATGTTGCAAATGTTATCTTGTTAAGGAGTATCTAGAGGAGAGAAACAAAAACAAGGTGCAAACATTTTTTATAGGACTTGACACGACACTATTTAGAAATATTTATACAAATATTCTAAGCATAGATCCTTTACCCTCTTTGGTTTGATTAAGGAAGAATGACACAAGCAACGTAAAGAGGGTAAAGGATCTATCTCGTGATTTAGGAAGAAAGGCATAAGCAAGTGGCTTGTGACCATAATGAATGAACTGATGATGTTAGATTTACAGTGCAAATAGTGCCCAGGTTTAGGTCATAAGGCAACAAGAATGAGAAGGTGGTTTGTACAAATTGCAAGAAACATAGCCATAAGGTACGAGATTGTTATAAAATCATTAGGTACCTGATAGTTATGCATTAGACTATGTTTTTCTAAGTAATTGGCTTGTGTTTCTTGCATAATTATTGATTATTGTTGTAGTTTAGGATCCATTTTGTATGCTTTCATTTAGTTTGATTTTTCATTATTGTTCTTTTATGTTTGATGTTAATTTACGGTAATAATCGATTATTTTTATGTAGGAAAGAAGATTGAGCAACTTGGAGATTGAACTAGAGATTAAAGAGGAGAAGAGAAGAGGAGACTCTCTATTGCAAAATCCCACGATCGTGGGAATCATGCCAATTCTGACGATCGTGGGAACTATAATGCAAGACATTATACGGGAGTCAATTAAACTTAGAGTTTCTGGACTATAAAACATAATTAAGCCTCCATGGAGAAAGGGATACGAAACCCTCTATAGAAAAGAGCCTTTTTGAGTGAAGAATACAAGTTTTGAGTCTTGAGGAAGGTGACGATTCAAGATTAACATCAAGATTGGAAAAATAGCACATCAACATCAAGAATTCCAATTTTTGACAAAGAAAAGAAGGACTTTTCTTATTTAATTTTCTATCAATTTTATCTCTTCTAATCTTTGTAGAATGGAATATTTGAGTGTTGCTGATGTTATGAAGACCATGATTGGCTTATTTGTTTTTAGGGATTGCTTTTGAACTATTTTTGTTAAAATCCTATTTTATTAAATTGAATGAAAGTTGTCTGTGATGATTATTGATTTTATTTCTATATTGCAATAAATCGAGAAAGTGAGTAAGGTTATTTGTGTAGGATTGTACAACGAGAGTTGGCAACTTATAGATGTACAATCATCACGTTGATTGATTACTTAGAAAAGAGATTTCAACTAATTCAATTGATCACCCTTAGGATAGTTTAATAACTATTTAAATTGGTGGAGTGATTGGGTAGGTTGAGAGATCATTCAATTGACTTTATTTAATTTGATTAGGGACAATTAATTACACCTTGACTGAGGGTGGTTAATACATTCAAAAATCTTAGGTGAGACACAATTCGTTTAATAAAATAGGAGGGAGACAAAATAGGGAGAAAGTGATCTCTAATCTTTAGATTCTTGAATTCTAATTTTCTACACTTTGTTATAGTCTATTACTTTTTGTTAGTCTTTCAATTTTAATTTAATTTTCTAGATTATTTCCATTACACAATTTCATTTATTAAACAAAGTTTGATATGAATTAAGTGGTGTCTGGGCATTAATTCCTGCGGGATCGATATCCGCTTTTTAACTACAAGTCACGACCCGTAAACATGCAATTTTTGAATGTAAAATGAGTAGATTTTTTTGCATAAATTACACTCAATAGTACCCTAAATGATGGCCTTCCAATTGGGGAGAGGCTATGGGAATAGGGGATGAGGTGACCACAATGGTGGAAAAATTCAACCTTCACTCTATAAAAACTAACTGGTAAGAATTTTTCCTTGAATTGGTTATTAGATATAAGAGCATCTTAATATATAACAGGAAGTCAAAATGTGATGAGTAAAATTCCAAATATGATTGCATATCCAGTAGGCTTGCTAATGGCAAGCCAACTACAATTATCTATGAAGGAATCATAAACTTAGGAGGATGAGTTAAATTACAAGTTTTATTCGTACCAAAATTAAATTACAATCTTATTTCATCACTCGCTTGATAGAAGATATAAATTATATTGTCACGTTTACTGATAAGTTGAGTGTGATACAAAACCACACTTTGAGGATCCTGATTAGTGTGGGTGAACAGCGGGATGGGTCTATTACTTTTGCATCATTGCTTGGGCTAAAACATGATGAGTTGAAGCAGTGGATGCCTTCATTTTGTGGCACTAGTGTGTAGGCCATTCTTCTTCCTAAGTAGTTAAATTGCTTATTATTGTCAGGAATAGTACTAGTTGCCGTAGAGAAAATAAGAACTGTGATATATGTTTTTGTGCAAAACAAATGTGAGATATTTTTCATTCAAATAATAGTATAGCAATTAAGTTGTTTGCATTGATTCATTGCAATGTATGAGGACCTTATCAAGTAGTTTCTTCTTAAAGTGCTTATTATTTTTTAATTTTGTGGATAAATTCTCATGAATGTTTTGGGTTTATTTGACGCCTAATAAAATAGAGGTTCCTGACATTATTCGTAATTTTTATTTTATGAGCCAAACTCAATTTAATTGTTTGGTGAAAAATGTACAAAGTGATAAGGGATAGAATTTCAGCTTTTAAGGAACTATTCTACATACCATAGTATAATTTTCAAACTTTAAGTGTCGATACCTATTAACAAAATGGGTGGGTTGAAAGGAAACATCAGCACATTTTTAATGTAGGTTATGCATTGCGTTTTTAAGCTCACTTGCCAATTAGTTTTTTGGGAGAACTTATTTTGATTAATGATATATCCTTAATTAATCCTCGACTAGCTTGAATGGTGATAAAACATCAAATAAGATGTTATTTGGAAAAGAACCTTCATATGCCTATATTAGTACATTTGGTTGTTTATGTTACACTCATTACCATATGAGTGATCGGGATAAATATGGTTCGTGGAGTCAGTAGTCTATTTTTATCGGTTATTCTCATACTTAGAATGGTTGGAAATTATATGATCTTGAGTCTAGTGTCTATTTTTTCTCACATGATGTGGAGTTTGCCAAAGATAAGTTTCCTTATACCAAAAAAAGGTGCCTAATTCTAATGATAGTGTTAGAGTAGCTTTGCCTGTTACAGTTTATAATGGCAGAGACTTCAATTTGGGTTATGATGATTTGCTTAATGATGTAGGGTAACAAGATGGTGTTGTTGCCTCGGTTTTGATGGGTAGTCTAACCAAGTGGCATGAAGAGAAGGAGAGGAAGATGATTGAAAGTAATTTAAAGGGTAGTAGGAAAGGGGAGTGATGTTACTGGTAGTGAAGGTGATGTAACACCACTACAGGTTGATGCTGAGCCTATAAACACCACATTCGTTAAACTCTACTCGTATTAGAGATTATGTTACCAACATTGTGCATCATCCCTCCCCACTTCATTTACATGCCATCATCCTCAGATACTCTTTATCCTACTGCTCATTATGTAAAACATGATGACTTTTCTATCAAAAATTTCCTTATAACATTATCTACTGAGGTTAAGCCAACTTAGTTTTTAAAGGCTTTATGAGACCCACAGTGGCAAAAGGCCATGAAAAAGGAGATTGATGCACTTGAAAAGAATGAGATTTGAACTATCAAGACTCTTCCCCCCGATAAAAAGCTAGGTTAACAAAATAAAACACAATTTAGATGACACAATTAAATGATTCAAATCTCGATTAGTGATTTTGAAAATTAACAAGGTCGAACGTGTAGGCTATAATGAAACATTCACACCCAAGGCTAAGATGGTGATTGTGAGAACATTTATGTCTATTGAAGCTGCACAAAATTGGGAATTACATCAGATGGACATTCACAATGCATTTTTGCATTGTGATATTGGTATATGAAGCTGCCTTCTGGCTTTATTGTTACTCATCTAGATAAGGTTTTTCATTTTGTCAAATCTTTATATATTCTATGAAAGGTGTCCTGAAATTAGTTTTCTAAACTTGCTACTGCACTCAAAACTTATGGCTTCACTCAATCCTATATTGATTATACATTGTTTATTTTTCAAAAAGGGATAGCTATTATATGTGTGCTTATGTATGTTGATAATTTGATTATTATTGGAAATTATGTTGAACTTTTAGCCACTTTGAAGTTCTATCTTGGTCATTTTTTTCATAAAAAATACTTAGATGTGTTGAAGTATATCCTTGATTTTGAGATGGATATAATTCAACAGGGAATTTTCTTATGCTAACATAACTATAAGCTCGATATTGTCACTAAAATTAGGTTATTAGATGCTAAACCTGTTGATTTTTTGATAGAACAAAATCATTAGCTCGTGTTGGCTTCCAGATGGACACTTGATGATCCCGACAGGTACCATCACCTAATGGGGCATTTGATTTAGCTAGCCATTATGTGACCCAAATTGAGCTATTGTGTGCATATTCTACACAATTCATGCAAGTGCCCCAGGTGTAACGTTGGAATGTGACATGAATAGTGGTTTGTTACTTAAAGATCATCGTAGGCAGGGTATTTTTCTATGATTGGATAGTGATCTCTAGTTTTATACATATTGTGATTTTAATTGAGCTAGTTATCCTCTCATCGGCGATCATTGACAGGGTATTTTGTTTTATTGGTTACTTCTCCTATTTCTTAAAAGACATAGGAACAAAACTTGGTATCTCGATCCTCTATTAAAGCATAATATCATTCGATGGCTAAAATAACTTATGAGTTGTTTTGACTTAAAGAGCTTTTATGCTGACTAGGGATCAAACGTACACAGCCTATGTGGTTATATTCTGATAATCAAGCAGCTCTTTACATTGCCTCAAAACCTATTTTCCATGAGCGTACGAAGCATATTGAGGTTGATTTTCATTATGTACATGAATAGATTTACTCCAGAAATATTGTCATACGACATGTTTGTAATTACAGTTAGCTCACTGATATATTAGTGAAAACACTTAACAAGGGTTAATTTGACTATCTTCTTTGCAAGTTAGGCATTTAAAATGTCCATGTACCAACCTAAAGGGGAGTATTGGGATATATAAGATATATATAAATTTAGGATGTAAAGATTTTGCATATCTTTAAGTGTTGTTTTCAGGAGATTTTTTGTAAATATGTTATATATATACTTATTAAATACGAATAAGAAGACAAAACTTATCCCTCATAAATTCTTTATAGAGACTAATCTAGTTCTCCACCAAATGCCTCAAGACCTCCTTTGTAGTCTAGTTAGCTATTAAACAAGGCTTAAAAACCTTGGATAAACTGAAAGACATCTCACTATCTAATAACCTTTATAAACTTTGTAGCCTGGTGTTTAAAAACTCATACAATCTTCTTTTAACCTATTGTTTCTCTACCATGTTCTAGCACTAGGCTAGTAATTTTGTAAGGTAGGAATTTATTGCACCAGTGATTGACTCTTTTGTTGAATGCATCCATAAGTGGTATACAATCCATCATGTTGATTTTCTTCTAAGATATAGGAATATCTAAATATCTTATAGGAAGAGCTGCATGTTTAAATCCCAACTCCATTGCCATGATTGTTACTTTAGTGTTAACATTTGCGAAGAGGTAAAAGGAGCTTTTTGCTTAATTCATTGTCAATCAAGAGATAGCTTGGAACTTCTCTAAAGAGTCCAACATTGGGTTATTGAGGCTTTTTTCTTCTCAAAACAGTACAACATAAGCAAGGTGATATGCTTTTATACCTTTGCATTTGTGATGGTACTTAAAATCTGGGTTCCTTGATATATCCACTACTTTTATGAAAGATAACACCTCCATTTTAAGTACAAAAACGTAAGGGGGGACAAGGAGTCCCCTTTCCTTAAACCTTTACCTATATTAAAGTGCATTATAGGTTTTCCATAACTAAATGGCATAGGAAGGGGTTGAGATACATTCCATAATCCAATTTCTAAACATGCTTCGGAATCTAGTTGTTTTAGTATGCTGCATAAAAACTTCCAGCTTATTGAGTTATATGTTTTAGCAAGATCAATCTTCATTGTTCAACTTTGTATTGATGGTTTTAAATTATAAGCCTTAAACGATTATTGAATTAGCAGTATGTTACTTGTTATGTTCCTTTCTCTCATAATTGCATTATGAGCAGTGTTTACTATTTTATCAAGACATTTTCTCATTCTCCTTACCAGGATTTTTTAGATAACCTTATACACCATATTGCAACACGAGATTGGTTTGAATTCGTTCAATCTACTTGTATAATTAGTTTTAAGAATCAAAATAACATATGTATTATTCCACTCCTTCAAGATTTTCACTTTTTGAAGAAATCCATGATTACAGTGACAACACAATCCTTTATGGTCTCCCAAGTGTGTTAGAAGAACCATTGAATCCATTAGGCCTTGGAGCTCTATCTAGGTGTATAGAAAACAAACCTCCTTTTATCTCCTCCTTAGTAACTTATTGGTAAGTTCCAATTTATCTTACCCTGAGATAGGTCCTATATTCCTTAGCACCTCTTATGGAACTTCCTCTACTTCTTGTTTTATTCCAAGGTACTTCTCGAAATAATAATATTATATCCTCTTCAGCTTCTCTTGGTTTAAGATTTGTTTCCCCTTATCATCAATTAATTATTTGTGTAGTTTTTGTTCCTCCTGCCTTGAATGGAATTGAATTAGTAACATGTACATCTTTGAAGCTCTTTGAGCCAGCTTATTCTTGATTTTTTCTTTAATTATGAGTTTAGGATCCCCAAAGCCTCATTATACTTCTACAGGAGCTTAGCTTCCTTTTTTTATGCTACTATCTCCAATTTGATCATGGCTTCCCTTTGACATTGTATTAGCTCTTCCAATGTATTATACTCCATAAGGATCATAGGGTCAATGTTGCTTTTTATAATTCCCTCAAATTCTACTTATAGCTTTCAGTTTTTGTAAATAGGAGTAGCTTTTGGATCCCTGAATCTTAATTTCCATACCCTTTTGGACTACCTCTATGAAATTTGGGTGTTTTAGTAGGGAATTGTGAAACCTAAAAGGGGATTTCCTTTTTTCTTCTTTGGTTTCATAGTCTATGATAGGGCTATGATCTGAGATAATTTGTTCCCTAAAAATCATTAAGCTCATTGGGAATTGTTGGATCCATTGTATATTGACCAAGCATCTGTCCAGCTTTTTTATCTGAAACCAATCCCCTATTTGTTTGTTGGTCCATATAAAAGAGTTACCAAATCCTTTAAGTTTTGTTAAACCAATATTCCCTAGGAGGTCCTGCATCTCTCTACATTTCTGTCCTAACCACTTGTTACCTATTGTTTCCTCTTCGTAGTTCAGGATGTAGTTGAGGTCTCCCACTAAGGATCAAAAGCCTCTCACACTGCTATTCATTTTGCTTATTTCCTCCCTGGGTAGAAACTATGATTTAAGGCATAGATCATAAATAGCCTAATAGTGTTTTTAAAGCTAATCTCAATCAAATCACAATGAATAACTTGATCTGTGCATGACTAATTTACTAGCTCAAGTATAGTCAGGTTGAATGCCATTATTATTCGAACATGATGATTTTTCTGTGCATAACGATTGAAATTAATCCCATATGACCATAACGAAAATTACTTAACTCGATTAATATGTATATGGCTTTGAGTTGAGAATTGATTCCAGAACTTGATAGATCAATCAATCTAGAACACTTGCTCGCGAGATTGCGATTTCATTTAGTTACAATTGAAACGATATTACCAATCAGAAGATTCATTATTATGTGGTAAGTAATTGATGGTAAAAGAAACAATATTAATAATACATGTATAAAATACCATGATAAAGCTGAAATGTAGCATTTTGACCTAAAAAATGATCTGGTGAAAACACGAATATATTCTATATAAAGGTATATGTGTGATTGAAAAATCGAAGCCTGAAAAGGCAACATATACTAAAACCTTAACAAAACTAATGAAATAGATATCATCCTACAATTAGGGATGTCAATGGGTAGGGTTGGGTCTGGACCGTCGATGGCCCGACTCGGCCATTGGAAAAAATTTTGAGGGCAGGCGGGAATAGGTTGGACCGAGCCCATGGGAGGGCCAACACTGGGTGGCCCGTGGTGTAGCCCATGGCCTGGCCCGCCCAACCCACTCAGGCCACGGGTCTTAATCGGCCCAGGCCTTTAATATATTTTTAAAATTTTTTAAAGACAATTTTAAAAAAGTTTATTTGAATTTTTTTAAATTCATGAATTATAAATTATAATATAATCAATTATAGTAAAATGTAAAATGAAATTGCCCATAAATTATATAAAAAATATTTATATAAAATACAAACCAATTTATTTATTAAAAATATGTAGCAATGATAATGTTGTCATAATTATTCTCTGTAAACAAGTCAATTAACACAATTTAAACTTTTTATTTTATTTTTTATATTTACATAATATATACATTATGCATATATGCATTTACATTAATCTTAAAATGAATTAATCACTTTATTAATCCTCATGTATCAATTCCAAAATAATATATAAGTAATTCAGTTATAGAAATAAATAAGTACAATATATTACATTGAAAATAGCTATTATTTTATTAAAACTAGAATACATTTTATAAATTCTTTTGATTTGTTTTTATAAATTATTTATTTTATTAAGTCAAAAATAGTTCTTTTACTTTTATTTCTAAAATCATTATATTATAATTAATCTAAATTTATATAAATTACATTCATAATTTTTTCAACTCATGAAAATTCTAATATTACAAGATTCATTTATACCTAAGTCACTCTAATTAAAAGTTTGTTAAGAGTAATTCCTTAGATAAGATCCTTAATGGAAACTTTGATATAAGATATAAGTATTACTTTAAATCCTTCTTTTCCTTAAAGAGCTAGAGTATTATAATATTATAAGCATTTCATATATGATATATTCATATTTCATAAAATTAATAAAATTTTCACCTTTCTTTCTTTTTTTAATATATGTATTATGTGACAACTTTAAATTATAACAACATATAATTAGTTAATTATGATATAATAAAGTTATTGAGATGTATGTAACGGTATGGTATGATTAATTAGAACATTTAATTCAATTAATTAGAAATTTAATTGAAAAGTTAATAAGTTAATAGTTATATTTAAAATTATGAATTACACTAATTACAAATTTTTAATTTACTTAAACTATTTATTAATTATTTTGAGAGAGAATTGATAAAACCAAATTCATCTGTCATAAAATTAATAAAATTTTCACATTTCTTTCTTTTTAATATATGTATTATGTGACATCTTTAAATTATAACAACATATAATTAATTAATTGTGGTATAATAAAGTTATTGAGATGTATATAATAGTATGGTATGATTAATTAGGATATCTAATTCAATTAATTAGAAATTTAATTGAAAAGTTAATAAGTTAATAATTATCGTTAAAATTATGAATTATACTAGTTACAAAATTTTAATTAACCTAAATTATTTATTAATTATTTTGAGAGAGAAATGATAAAACCAAATTCATGTGTCATAAAATTAATAAAATTTTCACCTTTCTTTCTTTTTAATATATGTATTACGAGACAACCTTAAATTATAAGGACATATAATTAATTAATTATGATATAATAAAATTATTGAGATGTATGTAATGGTATGGTGTGATTAATTAGGACATTTAATTCAATTAATTAGAAATTCAATTGAAAAGTTAATAAATTAATAGTTATAGTTAAAATTATGAATTATACTAATTGCAAAATTTTAATTTACTTAATTATTTATTAGTTTTTTAAGAGAGAATTGATAAAACCAAATTCATGTTTTATAAAATTAATAAAATTTTCACTTTTTTCTTTTTAATATATATATTATGTGACAACCTTAAATTATAACAACATATAAGTAATTAATTATGATATAATAAAGTTATTGAGATGTATGTAATGGTATGGTATGATTAATTATGACATTTAATTCAATTAATTAGAAATTTAATTGAAAAGTTAATAAGTTAATAAGTTAAAAGTTATTGTTAAAATTATGAAGTACATTAATTACAAAATTTTAATTTACTTTAATTATTTAGTAATTATTTTAATAAATAATTAAAACATTTATTAAAATACTTTTGGGTGGTGGGCGGGTCACGGGTCACGGGTCACGGGTCACGGTCTATGGCCCGAGCCGCTAGTCCACGGGCCAAAACCACCGGACCCGTGGCTTGATTTGACTGGGCTAAACCCGTTAATCACAGGTCGGTCCGAGTCGGGTCGGCTAACGTTGACATCTCTACAAATGTGTGAGAAAAATATACACCGAAAATCTTTGCATACCCTTTTACTACTTACCTCAGTTTGTATTTGTTGATTGATCCATCGACATTTAGTTTTGTTCTAAAGACCCATTTTACTCCAATTACCTTTCTATATTCAGGCCTTTCGACAAGTTCCCATGTTTGATTTTTATCAATCATAGAGAGCTCATCGTGCATAGCAACCCTTCATTTGGAATCCTTTTTTACTTCCAAGTGCCCAGTAGGCTTAAAAACTGCTACATTGCATCGTTGGTAAATATCAATGAGCAGTCTAGTTCCTTTTATAGGAGTGTGATCCGTAACTCACCTTGATTTAGTAAAGAATTGACAGTCTATTTGTTTTCTGCGTCTTTCCCGTTCCACTGTTCATTTTCCATGAAGTTTACATTCCTACTTACTGTAATTTTCCTTATATGAGGTTGCAAAACTATATAAGCTTTAGAGATTGTACTGTATCCCACAAAGTACCAAGTTCGACCTTTTTGTCAAGCTTAGCTCTCTTAATCTGTGGCATATGAGTAAAGCATAGGTAGCCAAATGTCTTAAAAATTTTGAACAGACGGCTTATGACCATACTATACCTCGAAAGGAGTCTTCCCATCTACAGCCTTGGTGGTAAGTGTATTAGGAAGAAATACAACAGTGATTGCAGCCTTAGTCCATAACTCTTTGGGTGGTCCTTTTTCATAACGTATGCACCTCACTATCTCCATAATAGTCGAGTTCTTTTCACTAACTCCATTCTGTTGTGGCGTATATGGAGATGTAAGTTGATGGTCAGTGCCTGACTCTTCACAAAACACAATAAATTGTTTTGAAATGTATTCTTTACTATGTCAGACTTTACAAGTTGGATCCTCCAGCCACTTTGGTTCTCAACCCATTGTTTAAACTTCCAGAATATATTAGCAACTTCTAATTTGAACCTGAGAAAATAAATCCATCACATTATGGTGAAGTCATCAATAAAAACTATATAATATTTACTCATGTTAAGTGAAAGAGTTCTTTGAGGTCCAGCCAAATCTATGTGTATAAGTTGTAGCTTCTCCATTGCTCTCCAATAGGACTGCGAGAAGGGTAATATTGCTTGTTTGCCAAATTGACAAGTCTTGCAGCTTGGCAAATCAGGCTCTAATTGAGACAAATCTTAGACCAACTACTTCCTTTGCATTGCCAGCACTTTAGCATGATGAAAATAACCTAGTCTTTTATGCCAAGTCTTTGTGTTGCTTAAAGCAATTGAATAGGCTGTTTGCTCCTCCTCCAGTGGATCTAGAGAGAAGCTTTTGCCTCTCATTTTGATTTTGAAAACTTTCTTATTATCTGCATCCTTGATTAGACATTGTTTGTCTTCAAAGATGACTTTAAATCCCTTCTTTAGTAGCTGTCTAATGCTTAAATTTTTTTTGATCAATTTCAGGTACAAACAAAACATCAAAAATAATGTACAAACAAAACATCAAAAATAATTTTGGTACTTGTGTAACTTTTAATGGCTATATTTCCTCTGCCTTTGACTATAATATGCTCACCATTGCCAATTTTTACTTTTGATACCTCAGACATGTCCAGCTTGTTGAAAAGTTCCTTATCGTAGGTCATCTGATTAGTGCAACCATTGTTCACAAGCCATTTTTCACTGGAGCAGTTGCTGGCAAAACAAGTTGCAACAAATAGCTGCTTTTTCTAATGTTTTAAAAATTGGACCGAATAAGTCGATTTGATCAGAGTAAATAAAAATCAGCCTAGTTTCTATTCCAGTTGGTATTATAGAACACTTATGATAAAAAACAGGTCGATTTCGCAGAAAATCGGTCGATTTTTTTAACAAACTGGTTAAAATACTAACCCAACCATCTGAACACATGGGACCCATCATCTTTTTAAGGATGTGAACTTACCAAAAATTTCTCCCTCTCTCTTCCTTATCGAGTTGAAGCACCTTGTTCCAATTAGGGTGTTCCAACCCTGTTCTTTTTAATCTAGTCTACACATTTATGTAGACCCTACATAAATATGTGGATATGATTTAATGGAACATGGATGGAACTGGTTAACTCAAACAGATGATTTGATCCCTTCCTTACCAAACCAGTTAACCTATCATCTTTTTGAATATGTAGGACCCATCACGAATTCCTTCCTCTTTTACACTTAGTTTGATACAATGCATTGTTGTAAGAAAGCAACGTAAATCTTTTGAATTTTTAATCAATTTTTTTTCAATTCTCACAAATTCTAATTAATAAATTATATTTTTAAAAAAAATTTATTCTCTATTTATCTCTTTACAATTAATTTAAAATTTTGTTTTAAATTATTATTGTTAAAAATAAATTACTATTTTTATCCTTAAAAATGCTAAATTTATTTAATCTCATTAATAAATTATATTTGTCAAAATTTAGGTTATTTATTTATCTTCTTATATTTTAATTGAAAATTTTAAATTATTATTATTAAAAACTAATTATTATTTTTATCATGAGTTTTTTAATAAATTGAATTATTAATTAGTATATATAAGTAATTTTTCTTAAGATAATCTAAGAATGTATTAAAAATAATATTTAAACTATAAATAAGTATGTTTAAAGGACATTGAAAAAGAAGTTAGAGTCTTTTTTATTGACTTTTTTTAAATATACTTAAAATTTTATGAGTCTTTAAATAAATGATAATATCAAATATAGTTTTATTTTTTATTATTATTTAAAATTTTATATTAGATTTAATCTTAGTCTAAATTATTAGATTTATTATATATTAGTAGGCATTATTAGTGCATTTTTATGTCAATAAGTATTTTATTTTATACTATATTTTTACTTATTCTTATAATTTTTACTTCTTATTTATTAAATATCAGTTTTATAGTGGTTTAATATTGATCGAATCTTTAAATCTTAAACCTTTTTTTGACAAGTTTAATATCTGATCTGATTTTTAAAACATTGGTTATTCCTCCTCCTGTTGGTCTGCAACTTGCTCCTTATTTCTCTGTTGAAATTTGATCTTCTAGATTCGCTCGTGATGTCCCATGTTATTGCATTTAGCACACTTGACATCTGGCCTTTTCCAACACTTGAAAAGAGGATGACCTTTCTTGCCACAGTGTTTGCAAGGAGGAAAATCTTAGTTCTTTCTTTCATTATTGTTGTTAGTGTTGGCAACAACTTTTGATGTGCCTGGACTTTTCTATTTATTTGTCTTGCTCAGGCCTTTTCCTCCATTGTTGTTTTGCAACTTGGCTGGAAGTGCTCCCTTCACAGAGCCTTCATTCCTCATTAATCTCCTTTATTCCTAGACCTGTAAGACATTCAGGAGCTCCTCCCAACTAATTTTTGACATATCTTTAATATTCTCCAAAGAAGAAATTATTGCCTCAAATCTTTCAGGAATTGTAACGAAAACTTTCTGAATAATCCTTGAATCAGAAAATTCAGATCCAAATAACCTTACCTTGTTGGCAATGTTTACAAGTTTGTTAACATATTCTTTAATAGTTTCAGACTCCTTCATTCGTTGCATTTCAAATTCTCTGACCAAGTTTAGTACTTGCATTCCCTTAATTCTCTCTAGACTTAAGGAAATTCAAGACTTCAAATGTTGATTTCATGGTCATGATACTGGTGAAGATCGATGATTAGACAATAACAAATAAGGAAGCTTTTGCCTTTGACTTTCTTGTTTTTCTCTCCAAGTGATTCCTGATGTGCGCCATTGTTGGTTGTCAAGTAATGGAAGAACTTTGTAATCTTCCTCAACAGCCTCCCAAAGATCATTTGCCTCTAAGTGAGCCTCCATTCTTGCTGCTCAGAGCTAATAATTTTCACCATGGAACACAGGTGGTGCCAGTGCTATAAATAGTGTTTCAGAATCCATTTCTTTGATAGATTAAAAGGTGTTTAGGTTTTTTAGTGGAAAGGGTTCACTAAGATTCACTCACAAGTCCTAAAAAAAGGCTCTAATACCACTTTGTAGGGGATTAATATGGTAAAGCAAAGGAATAAACAAAAATACGAATAGATATATTGCTAGAATTGAAACAATTTTTCATTGTAACAGCAACAATTTAAATACAAAAAAATGTATTTGAACTTGAGAAATAGTAGCAAGAAAATCTCCTATTCTTATACTTGTAATATAATAAGCTTAACAAAAAATCAGAACTAAAAAATTAAACTGATTTGATCAAAGATATGTAAAACCAAAACAACAAAAAACATGGAGAAAAATCTGCAGCTGATGCACATAATCAAATAGTTACAATATTAACTAAAAATATAGCTTGAGTGCGGTTTCTGGATGCACAGTGTATTTAATGAGGGCTAAAAGAGATTCGAGGAATGTAATTAAAGAAATGATAGGGAAAAGGAAAAAAGAGAGAAAAATTGGAGAGGAGTGAGTCAAGCATTCCATCTTCAACATTCTTCTCAAATCATGATTTTTTACTTCTAAACTCTCTAACTAATGGTTATTTTCTTTGCTTAACTTGATCTATTGATTTTATAGCATGACAAATCTTTTTGCTTTTGGGAGATAATTTAACTTCCTATCATGGTTTTCCTAAGCTAGAAGACTGGAGCAATAACTTGGATTTGGTTGAGAAAATGGGAGACGTTGTCTAAATCATATCCATTGCACTTGTGTCAAACACTTCAACCCAATGCATTATCAAACTCCATTACATTAAGGTTGGCAAATTGCTTGAATATCAAAGTATGAGCATCATATTCATTGCACAGTCTGCATCAAAATTTTTTTTTTGATTACAAAGGAAACAGATCAAACAAAGATTTTAGAGTCCTATTCTGGGAATTTTAGTCCCTAACTTATCCTTGTGTAGGATATCCACAATTTCCATGGGTGGTGATTGAAGCACTGTTATACCAATACCAAAAGACACGACCTGTGTTGCTAAGCAGTCTGCGCAAGAATTGCCTTCCCTGAGAACGTGTTAGAATCGAAGATCCCAGGGCCTGGCCAACATTGTTCGAAGGGCCTTTAATAAAGGACTTTCTTGGCCATTCAGATGGACTGAAGTAGATAGTATGTTGATCACCTGTAGGGAACCAACCTCTACTTCTAATCTGTGATACCCCAAGGACCAAGCTAAGGATAAACCTGTATGAACTCCCCAGAGTTCAGCATACAACGCCGAGCACACGCCTATGTTGTGAACAAATCCATCCAGCCAATGCCTTGAGTAACCACGAAGTAGACCACCTGCTGTAACTGTGCGAGGATAGCTCTTAGAGGCGCCATCCGAGTTTAATCTAACCCAACCCTCGTTGGGTTGTGTCCATCCAATGGTCCTTGTAAATATTCTCTCCTGGGCATGTGTGGTTCTGTTAGCTATAAGTGTAGCCTGTGCCAGCCATTCCACATATTCAATCACAATGTCCTTGCTTGCTGTAGGCCAATGGAAATTGCTGTCAAAGAGGCTTTTATTTCGCCAATACCATAACTACCAACAAGCTACTCCAAAGATAATAAACCATTCAAACGTCTGCACCGTGTGAAACACTGAAAGACATTGTGATTGAAACACTGAAAGAGGAAATTATTGAAACACTGAAAGAGGAAATTAGAAAATTTAAATGAAAGGAAGGAAACTCGATTTCTCATATCTCAAGAAAGAAAATGACTAGAAGTGCAGCAGGAATAGGCTCTACGTACCTAGCTAACAGAACCGATCATTTAACAATAATAATCCTAATCATTTTCTCTGGGAATTCCCACTTAAACTGCTCAATTATACTCATAAATTTCGGAGGTAATTACCTGAATTCATTAATGGATGGGAAAAAAAAAATTATCAATCCACTTTTTACTGCGTAAAAGTATTAAGCTACACACTCTCTGCTCATCAAAAGCCCATACATCCGACATTTAACAGTCTTATGAATACCACTTTCTCCAAGAATCTCACTTTCCTCCTCCGTCCTTCTCTGTCTCTTTAGTTGCTTGTGAATGGCCATGAGGGCCAAGGAACACAATAATGTCACCAAAATCTAACAGCCCTCTTGTGGTTTGATCTCTCTTTCTCCTATTTACATTTCACAAACAGCAAAACCAAGGAGTCAAAAGTCATGCTTCTCTTTCTCCTGTCTCTCCTCTGCTTACTCGCACCACCTTCTCAATCCACCACGAGACTGGTTGACGGTGTTTCAGAGTGGCAAAACCCCATTGTTCATGTAGGAGACTCCATAAGTAAGTTCTTAAATGCCCAGGTCCTTGTTTC
This sequence comes from Erythroxylum longipes, assembly GCA_027563885.1. NCBI lineage: Eukaryota > Viridiplantae > Streptophyta > Magnoliopsida > Malpighiales > Erythroxylaceae > Erythroxylum > Erythroxylum longipes. The sequence continues at coordinate 8,909,046 of JAOQMS010000002.1, read as the reverse complement.
CTTTTAGTTTAGTTGTTTACTTGCTTGCTTAGTTGGCTACTTACTAACATTCTTTATCTTTCTTCTCTCTCTTATCATCTCTTGCCAAGTATTCCAACACAAATATCACTACAACCTCTACATTTTCCAGAACCAAAGAGCCTTCAATCTCTGCAACTTCAGCCAAGCAACACTTCTTACCAAACTCAACTCCACCTCTTACACGGTATCTCTCTCCTATTCTTAGCTTGAATTTGTATAATGTACGAAGGTAAAAGGTCACAGCTTGTAATTTGTACAGCCCGACAAAAAATTGATTAACTATAAATTTGAGAAATGGGTCAGAATTCCAGATTCTTTTTCTTGTTTTTTCCTAAACATGTCTGCCAGTTCTTTAATTACTCGGTCTCCAAGCTCAGAGCTTTTCGTTCTAGATAGTAACAAGCATGACTAGAGAGGTACTCTGTTTCCTACGTATGTCTTCCAACTTTGTTTAAACTAATAATCGTTTTCTTTTCTGAAACATGCGATGGATATCAAATTTAGTGGCATCCATCACGCACTGGTATTTTCTACTTCACGTTCCACAACGGCTCTCTGAACTCCTGCAACAACCAACACTCTCTAAAGCTCGCCGTTAAGGTCTCTCCAGCACCAGAACTCTCACTCCCACCAGTGGCTTCTCCAGTCCCACTACCTGGAGGCGCCTTGCCGTCTTCTCCTGCATACCCATGGCCCTTCCGTCCACGAGGAGCAACAGCTTCATCGCCGGCTCCGGTTCCAACAAAGGTGGCGGCAGATATAGGAGGAGGAGGAGGGATGCCATTTATAAATAGTAACCCAGCTGTTCCTTTGCCCACCGATGAAATCGACTCAGCTACTATACGACCGTTGCCTGCCTCTAGCTGCCATCAGCAGGTATTAATAGTAACACAATGCCTCTCTTCTTACCATACCATTAAAGCTCATTTTTCATGTAATTATAGAAGTTGGCATGTTTCATCTATCTTTGAGGCGCTGTTCATAGATTGTGATTGGGTGGCAATGCAGGTGGCAGTGGGGTTACTTGGAATTTGCATGACTCTGCTTTGTGTGGTTTCGTCGCTGTTGTAAAAAGGAGTCAGAGTCAAACAATGGGCATCTGAGTGTCCCTTTAAGTTCGAAAATTAGGTTAAGTATGGGCCAAAAGCACAGTGGTTAATGAGTCTAAAGTCGCTTTAAAGGATGTAGCTAGGCTTAGTGCTCCTTTTCCCAGTACTTTGTAATCATTGCCACTTCTTGTTTATTAATGTTTTGCCCTTGCAATCAATTGCTACCTTTTTCTTTTTTTCCTCTTTATCAATTGTTACCTCTTTTTACTGAGGGAAGGATACGAAGTCCCAAGATCAAGCAGTCCAGCTTTTGGGTAAAGCTAGACTTTAGTCTCAATGAGATTGTAAGCATGCTGTGCAGAAAACAAAGATCACCAAACCTGGTGTCTGCAAGTCTACTTATCTACGTAAAATGTGTTTTTTTATGTAATAATGTATATACGGCCTCTTTTGCTGTTCTTATTGTTGGTAAGATACATTTAGATTTGTAAGACATCAAGACTCCTTTATAGTATTGTGCAAATTTTATCAAATGTTTTTATTTTAATTAGTTTTATAATTTCTCAACTTAATACTTTAGTATGTAATTTTCATTGAAAGCACGAATAGCACATCAATTTAGAAGAAGTGGAGATTATAATATGTTACCGGCTGACATAAATCATTTGAATTTTTTTTCTAATTTCTCAAATTTAAATCTTAGAGCCAGCACAGATGTTCAATGCATGCTGGTGCGGAGATACAGAAACTGAATCCTCCTTTAACTTTCAAGTGTCAATCTTGACACCAAGAAGGTAGTGGCGGTGCACTCTTTTTTATTGAGTATCCCTGACAGCGATCCCAGAGAGTAGATGTAGAAAGAGATGCTTTCTGCTCCCAATGGGCATACAAAAGTATCTGAGACCACCATGTCATGGGTTGAAGTGGGATAGTGTGAGTGAGTGTAATCACCTTTAGCTATATATACGACTAGTGCTTTACGGTGGGGATGGAATTCCAACAACTTGTTACTTTTCAACTTGTAGTTGTCTTTAAAGATCCGTTATGTTCCGCCAAGGAAGAAAACCTGTGAAACTTTCCATTAATTGTTCTAGCCAACCTAGCAATGACTCTTTAAGAAGCAATGAATTTGTGCTTTTATCATGTACCCATCCAGCACTTGGCTTCTTCTTTAGGATTGTTAAGATGCTCTTTTGATCTAACACCTGGCGTATCTGATTACGACATTCAAGTAAAGAAGAAAAAAACACAAAACAGCAAAAACAAGAGTCTTAAGGGTTATGGAGCTGGAATTGGGACTCAAGATCACCCGTACCAGAGATGATGTCACCTCCTCCTCTGATCTTCGGGTAACCAAGGACCAAAGTGGTCCTGTCTTCTTCTCTAGAGAAACTGACACCATGTTCATCCTTATTATACATCTTAAAGGTTGTTTCTTATAACGTCTCTAATATTATTTATCTTGTGTTTGTTATTAGATTTTGTGATTAATGTATGCAAATGCAGGTTTTAGAAAGGAGAATATTGATATAAAGATAAATGAAGACGGAAGTCAGATTGCAATTAACGGTCAAAAACCAGTTGAGGAGCTGTTGTTGGTAGGGTGGATTATGCACAAAAAAGATGTAAAGTTGAGGACATTCAAGAAGGTTTTTCGAATTCCTGACGGTGTAATTTTGGATCGAGTCAGAGCCAAGTTTGATGTTGAAGAATCAGTATTGACAATTATCATGCCAAAATTGGCCAAAGGAATATGCGGGGCCGGGATTGAGGAGGTGAATCAAGAGGAGTTTAATAGAGGGAAAGCTGAAGGTACCGAAGCTGTGGCTGACAGGGCTCGTGGGGAGCAAGCAGAACCGAAGACTGAAGAAGTGCAAAAAACTGGAGAAGTTTCTCAAAAGGAAATTGACGGGGGGAAACCTGATGCAACAGAAGTTGTAGCAAACAAATTTCCGAGCAACTGGGAAGGCAAGGCTGTAGAGAAAGAAGCAGAAAGCATAGGGACCAGCATTAAAAGTGAAGAAATTGACCAAATTGTGAGGCAGGAAGTTGGTCCCGAGGCAATGAAAGAAGTGTCTCGACCATTTCCTGAAAGTGACAAAGACAAAAGGGTTCAAGAGGAAAAACTCGAGGGCAAGGGGGCAAGAAATAAAGAAGAAAAAGAAAAGCTATTGGAAGCACATATCAATGAAATATCAGACAAAATGGAAGCTGAATCACAAGTCATGCCAGAAAGAGGGCCAGGTTCGACAATACCTGAAAAACCTGCAGTTGAGAATAGTAGAGAGTTAGGAAAAGCTACTCCTGGAAATGCAGAATATCCTGCTACATCAGCTACATTTCGAGAAACTAGCGTTATGGAAGCTGAGAAAGAAATTGAACAGCCCGAGAAATTTGAGCCAAAACCAGCTGAAGAAAATCAGTGCGAGAAACATCCTCGTTTTGAAGGACATCCAAAGCAACAGAAATTACCACAGAGAGGAAGTTCCCAAGAAGAAAAACCTGAAGAACACATTGACGAACCGAAAAGACTTGAATCTGTTAAGGAAAAAGAGCAAGATGAAGCTCCACGTCCTTCTAATCTACCAAAAGCAGATGACAATCATGAGCAGGAAGCTGAGAATGAAATTAAAGAGGCAACCACGGCCAGAGCAAACCTTCCCAAAGAAAGAGTTGACGAGAATGAATCTTCAGCGGGGAAGCATAAAGATCGTAGTGTTTCGAAAAGATCAAAGCTGTGTCCTCCTCTTTTTTGTGCAGGCTCAGCCGTTCTACTTTCCTTTGTAGTGCTGGTCATCAATATCATCAGAGAGAAGAGAAAATAGACTGATGACTTTACCAGCTTCATTTCCAAGTTGGCTTTCACAACAATAAAGACTACTGCCATGGCAGCCTGCAACCGCTACACTTGGAGGGAATGCAATCCTATAAGCAAGATGCTTTGCTCAAGAATGTTGAATTTGATTAAAACAATGTGAAAATTTCACAGCTCTCGAACAAATTCTGATTATTTTACCATGTTTAAAAGCCAGCTTCCAATTTAACTCTAATAGAAGTGCTTTCACTGCCGCATTAATCAACTACATTCATTCATTGATATAAGTCAACAAGAAGGATACTGGATTTGATATTAATTTTTCTGGTAGATCAAACTGGATTTGATATTAATTTTTCTGGTAGATCAATCTGGCAATTTATGAAAATTAGATCCAGAGTAAAGAAAAGTTAAAGATGGAAGCGAGGATTGATTCAATGCTCTAAAGCTGTTGGGTGGATTGCAAAAGTTTTCAGTTTCAGACAAGATGCTACAGAAACTACTCGCAAGGAAAAGGATAAAAAGAAATCCATTCCTCTATACAGTTTTATGTGATTGAAGTGGCGCTATAAAAGCAAATCATTAACAGATCACTATAACCATGGAGGAAAAAAACAAACAAACAAAATGCCACAAGTAAAATTCTTTGTTCGTACATGACTGATTTGTGAATTATTTAAAAGCGAAACAGTTCTTTTACTGTCTCTCCTCTCCTGCGCTTAACCAAAGACATTGTCCCAACTGCTTAAACACCTTTTAGCTCGACGTAATTGGATAACTGCGTCATTGGAGTTACATTCAGTTCTCAATTAAGCGCATACTTTATTTCTACAAACCAAACTATCATTAATGGTTTCACTGTGAACCAAATCGAATAGAGAACTACACTTGTAAGCCACGTAATTCAAGAGAATCTAATTTTACACGCACTCAAAAAATGGATGCTATATGATCTCCTAGTTATATAACAAATGTAAAGGTTTCTCTCGTATCTAATTTCTGTGAGAGAAAGGAAAACGCTTGCTTTTTCTTGTAAAAGAGACAAACGACTTGCGGAGAAACGTCGCCTGCACGAAACGGCTGGTTTAAGACGAAAGCCTTTGCTTGAGGGTGTACCATGTTCTGGTTCTGCAATTTATAACGAGCTTCCAAGTTGGTGAGAATTGTGAACACTAAGGAAAGCATCGGCTTTAAAACTTTAGCCACCACTCATTGACCACCATTAAATTGAGTGCTAATCCTTTAGGACTTGGTCCTTTCTCAATGGCGATGCATCAAGAGGTTGAAGAATCTTTATGGTTGTAGAGATGTCCTTTTCCTAGTCGCTTTCCTCTACAAACGCTTATAACTCAAACAGACACGAAATAGCTTTTTGCAATTAAGGCCAAGTACTAACGACAGCTAACCAGTTGGCGGTTAGAAGGCCCACTAATTTGGCCAGCGGCTTGTATGCATGCAAACTGCAAGCCACTAATAATGTGCTCGGCATACGACACTCCTGATGTTATGTTTCACCAGTCGTCTGCTCTGCAAAATGTTGATGGTTAAGAAAAAATGGGTAATACGATATAAAAAAAATGAAGGATGACTATTAAATATTTAAATTCCTCTGGGCCAGCTGTTGACATTGGAGAAACGTTGCCTTGTTATGGGCAAAGGCCTCCTGTAATGTTTTTTTGTGTCTGCCTAGTATGAATTCCCATCATTGATTGCAGCAATATAACAGCTTGAATGTATTAATTAGGCAAAAAAAAAAGACACCATAGAAATTAGAACATGAAAAAGATCGGATTTTTGTCAGACATCTTTCTTATGGTAATGTCTGCTGGAAAGAGGGTAATTTCATGTTCGCTAAGAACCAAAAAAGATAAATATGTTGGTGGGCGGGCGAGAATGACAAGGGGGCCACAAATATAGAACGAAAACGTTTCGACAAGAAATAAATGTGAGAAAATAGCAAGAGTTGAGATCCAAAGAGTCACCAACTGGAGATTCAAACTAGTAGATTTGTTGTAATGACTGTTACCTGTCAACAAGATAAGAACAAACGCATCTACCATATTCGCCTCCCAACCCAAAATATACACCGGGTTATTATACTTGTGCCTCACATGAAAAATGCACAGCACAGTTATCCTAATTTAATTGTGAAGAGTCACAATGCAGCAAGACGATTCTCATGGGCATTTCTATTTTCCATCGTAAAGCAGCAAGGTTTCCAACATACTGAAAAGCAAATGGTTGAATTCAAGGTTTCTAGAGGTCAAGGTTAGGAGAGATTAGACCATCTACAAGATGACATACATAATAAAATACTAATCAAGAAACCATAATTTCAACCATTCAACTGAGAACCGCCAAAATTTTCCAAGGACTTCAACTCAGATACTAATCAAGAAACCATAATTTCAACCATTCAACTGAGAACCGCCAAAATTTTCCAAGGACTTCAACTCAGACCAAATCAATGTCAGCAACAGCATGAAGGCACACAAGTGATAAGTTGAGAACCCGAAGAATTCAAAAAAAAAAAAAAAAGGATCTGGTATGCCTGAGAAGAAATTCTCAATGGGGCAAATAAAAAAGGGATGTTGGACCTGTATGTCAAAAGTAAACTGGACATTAACAATTTACGAAAGCAGAATCTCTTCTCCTCCTGCAGGAATTCGTCAGATATCAGTAATAAAGATCGAAGTTAGATTAGCCATGACATTCTTTGACTAATTGTCTGGTTAATAAAAGAAAATATAGAAAATCTGTGGATAAACAAGAACCCATCTCTGTGCCATCCACGTAGACAGTGAAAGCTGACAACTCAGGTACTAACTAGACCAATCAAAAGATGCAACATTCCCCAGTTAATTGTTCACTTCCAGATTGAGATAAGATCAGGCGGATACAGAAATTCAATATCAATCGAGATGAGAATTAACTTATAAATCTTTGTTTTACGAGAAGTTGCCAACTCTGTCCCAAGAACAGGATGAAAATGGGCGCACACGGGATATATGTTCAGAAGATGAACAGAAGACGAGACAAAAATGAGGGTTTCTGATTTCCCATTCACAGCCATCATCTATCAGAAATTCCAAACATACCAATATAAGGAGCAGCATTTACATTCTATTCCTCGAATTGCAGTTGCAATGGAAACCAAAATATATGCTGACCAAAAAAATTGAAACATCCGTCCCCTCTAAAAACACAACTGCATAGGTACACAAGGAACAAAATAAGAATCAAAATCAAGAACACAAAAATCAGCTAAAACAGCAAGATGTAATTTACTCGGAATTTTCAATTATACAAAGGAGCAACACCAGCTGAAGAACAGCATCCGGGACTCTGGAAAGTCCCCAGTTTCCAAAGAACCTACGTTTTCTTTATACAATATATATTGCTGATAAATACATGAAAACTTGTGCTTCCTTACCCTTTTATTCTTGAACCATCACCCATATCTTCAAAGTCCCAAATTCAAGCCGAGACGACAACTCTTCAATAATCTCAATCATTATGATTGGCTCGACCAAGAGAAACCAGGCCTTCAGTTCGGCTATGAACAATTCTATGAAACGCCTCTCTCACTTGCCTCTCCAACGGGTCCAAACCCTCCTTTATTCCCTCACAGATCAGTCTGAGCTCCTGCGCGCTTTGCCGCACCTCTCTCTCCTTCTCTTCCGTCAATGGAAAATGAGCTGTGTCAGTCAATTCACCCATCAACCTCGTCGATTTATCCATCAGATGAATCTCCCTCAACAACCCACTTGCGTTCCTCCTATCCCTCTTCCTCGATTCTTCCAAAATCTTATCGTGCAAAGACAATATGGGAGCAGCCCACGGAAAGTTTCTGGGAATTGAAAAGTGGACATGTAAACCCCTGTCCTGGCAAGGAATCGCCGCCACGAGAGCCCACATTACGAATAACAGTATCGAGCTCATGGTATAAACCGCCACCGCTATCCCATTAGACGCGACGATATCATTAGCTCTCGGAGCCACCAAATTGTTTGCAATTGCTTGAAGCTGTTTGGCCGCAGACCACGACCGCGAGACGCTCCATGAAAACGACCTAAAATGCCCCAGGCTTCGCTGGTGCTGGTCTCTTGAAGACGGGTTTTGCCGTCCAAAGGAACGATTCCTGTGCGCCATACCTGTAGTGGACTCCCTCTCGTCCAGCATCGAAATCGACAAATCAACCAACGCTTTCTTGGCGCGACGGAACTGGCCTTCGCCGAGAAACCTCTGATTATCCAACGCGCAGAGGACAATATCAAGAAGCTTCATCCACTCTCTGATCTGCTCGATACCGTCGCGAATCGCATTACACACATCCAGAGCCTTGACGCTGCGTTCGAAGAAGTCGTGAACCATACGATCCAAGGGCTGGCGATAAACGAGAGACCTGTTATTCAGTATGATAAGCCTGAACTCCTCCTGGCAACAGAGGAAAGCATCAAGAAGCTTCCTGATCCAAGGGAGTGAGAGCAGCTCCTGCAAGCCGACGACCGACAGGTCGGTGAATCTGTCGGAGACCTGTTTCTGGAACGCTTCGAGCTCCAAGTCGAGGCTCGAAGGCTCGTGGGTCTCGCCCATGGCATGTACCTGCTCACGCCTGAGGCTCAGGAGTGATCGACCGAACGCCGCGGCCGCCGACCCTTGGTAATCTGCCGTTGCTGGCATTATCAAACAATAATCGGAACAAATATGGGAAGGGAAAGAGAGAGCAGAAGAGACATTGATTGTTGAGAAACCCTAGAGGGAGAGGGGATTATATCTAAAAAGAAACTGATAAAGCGGGGATAAATTAAGTCCAAAATTTTACCGTTACTGCAAACTCCTTCAATTTTTCACTTAAAGAGAAAACGCTAGTTACTTTACATGTCTTAGACGCCCACACATTGGACGCGCTGTAGTTGGAAAGCCAAGTCAGCAGTTGAGATAAACTGAGGCGAGGTCCACTTTTTCGTTAGGAATGGATCAACGCCGTCGAATTAGAATCGTTCATAGCAGACGATGGAGGATCGTGATGTGAACGTAAATGGAGATATTGCATGTCATTGTCGGGGCGTGTACACGTGGTGGAGAGTCTAAACAGCTGGGTCTTCGTTGGCGCGTAAAACTGCAGATAGACTCAGTCTAGTGTATATATATAGAATAAATATAGTTATAGTATACTCGCCAAGTATCTTTTATATTATTCTTTCTTCAAATATATTAGTTTAATAAACGCAATTTGCAATTATGATTTGATTGGACAACAAAGCCATAGGGAAGTTGAAATGTAAAGGCATTTCGAGTAGTGGTTTGAGTGTTAATTACAACACTAGAAATGTGGGTCAAACCAAACAAGGGATGATGTTTTTTTAATTTCTCTTCTTCGGACACCGCCGACTGAGACGGCTCTTCAATTAAGTGGATAGGGCAGTTAAGCTAATCTAGGGAACTTACGATTTCACGTGTGGGTTTTGGTGGTTTCGAGAAAATTTACGAGCGTGAACATCCCTTTCCACGCATGTTCCCCTACAAGTACAAACTCCACGGTTCAATCCGTTTGATATTATTAATTAATTACACATCCTATCCCATTCTTGCATAACATTGGGATTCTTGAAGTGAAAAAGCTGCAGACTTGCTTAGTTGGATGTCCTTTGGAATTCCAAATACAAATTTGTTGGACTCAAGAACATCGCAGTGGGGCTTTTCCTTCTCCTCTAAGAAAGAAGAAAGGTAAATCTCAAGTTCTTACTAAGTGTAGCTCTATTAATCACAAATATAACTTATAGGAACCACCTGCTTACCGATTCTTCGGTGAAAAATAAGCAATTAAGTAGTGGTCCCGAAAGAAATGGACCCACCCACGTCGAAATGTACACTTTTGCCTCTCTCACACACTTCTCCTTTAAAATTGCATTCAAGTTTAAGACAGGGACGTGTCAATCCAAGAAGCAAGCAACCATGATTCGTTATTCGATGGTTTATTTAATATATATTTAAAATTAAAAATTATAAAGAATTAAAAACAACTATCGACTCATTGATATAGATTATATATATATATATATATATATGTAAAATTGGATGCGAAGAGTAAGGCTAAGGCCACACCGTCGAATCATTTGAGAATTATTATTAGCATTATTTGGTCACTGTGTTTGGAGGACGACGTGTATGCCTCAATCAGGTCATATTGCTATTGGAAGGGATGCTATGGCCTGTGGGAACCTCTGCATTTAATACTCTCATCAACCTAACTGCCCATCTCTGTCTATTTCTACCAAGAAAGTTGATAACTTTCTGTGTCAATTGCAACTGAACCATACTAGCTGAAATTTCAGAATCCACAATCTGGTGTGCTGATGCATGCAGAAATTTGGAAAGTGGGTATTATTTGAAGAGATTGATCACAGGATGCGATATGAGGTGCATAAATGAGATGGGTGATCATTAGTTAATGAAGATATCGTATGATATGCATCTGTAAAAGGTAGCTGAGTGAGCTGTTGTTTGGACTTTGGATCTCCGAAGATGGGACCCCCTTTTTCTGGTCTTCAAACATCACCAACCTAACATGATTTAGGAGCAGTCTGGATCTTTCATCGTCCGCCTTTGCACTAGTCTTAAATCGAACTGGGAACTAAACTTTTACTCAAAACTACCATTCTGAAACAAAACTTTTAATCAAAAGTACCCTTTCGAAACTAAACGTGACATACAAGATTACCATAAGGAGTTAATATGTATTTTACATGCACAATTACTTCCCTTAAATCTGAATTTGCATCATCATTTACTTGAACTTTACAAATTGGATTGGTATGTTTCACAATATAACCATGGAGGAGAACTGTGACATCCACATTCAGCTCATTGGATACAAGCATGCAGCTCAACACCATAAAGTTGGATTGACTTAGCTCTTAACTTACTTCATTTTCCAGGCAGATACAGGGCAAAGGAAACGCAAAGTTTAAGGCGGTTAAAACTACATACCCACTATTATTTGACAAAAGGACAAAGGGCAGGAGAGTTGACAACATTAAATATTTAGAACTGTGACATCCACATTCTGTAAGATCAGCTGTAAAACTTATTAAACAAAACAGAACAACCCATGTGCAGACCTCAACTTCGATGTTCAGGACCAGAAATGAAGTAGATGCTCTTTTCTTTTTTCCCCGAAACTAATGCGTGCGTGAATCTTACATTGACTTTCTTCCTGGAATCATTCAAGATTTGTGACCTTTGACTCGTGACTATGCTTGCTGCTGGCAAGTTTTGACTTCCGCTTGTTGGCGGCTGTTTGAAATAACTGCTTCCCATAGGAATGATAGACTGCAAATTTCAAAATCTTCTGATGTACAAAAATATTATGACAGATGAGTGAGAGGAAAGTTACCACAAGGGTATCCTTCATTCATGAAGCCCTCAGCATATTCATCAAACAATCTTTGATTCAACATCCGCCACAAATATGCTGCCTGAATCACACCAACCACCCAGGACATCCTTACTGAAGCTCTGCAGAAAGGATCAACATGCCGACCTGTGAGATTTAAGGGATCACCTACTTTCACATAATCAATTTCTTAAATTAATCAGAAACTTTAGCTTATTTCAATCTGAGACTATATTCAGAACCAACAGGCTACAGTGTTCCAAACTGAGAATTCCCACTTATAAATTCTACACAAAAGCAAGTAACCATCAATAAATATCAGCAGCATATAATGATCATATTACTGGAATTGTTTTACATTTCCAAAAGAATAACCATAACTAGCTACTGGATTCTCATCATAAGTTAATATTATTACAAATTCACTTTGCACAGAAATTAAAAGTCAACAATCAAGAGAGAGAGAGGGACAGAGCTAGTGTTTAACAGATGGATTCTAGTTCAGAGCCAGCTTTCATCCGACTTTTTGATTAAACTATCTACATTAGCCCATTGAACCTTATCATACTTCTTGACCTACAAAACACGCTACAAGTATAACCAATACAAATGGGCAAATGCCCGCCTGATAGCATATATGAAAATTCAGTACATAATACCTTACTGAACCCAAGCCAGTTTGAATCTCCTCTAAATGAGAAAGCCTTATTCTTCTCTTTCCACTGCCCGCAAAATACCTGCAAGTATAATCGTGATTCTATTGTGTTCATGTCATTTCAAGGTTTTAAGGAATTCTTACATGGTAAATCAATTTTCATCCACATGCCATCTGTTCAAATAAAAATATAATAGAGAATCCTGAGACATTAGAAAAACTGGTAACTGACTTATTAATCCAAAGTTGTTGGATCAAACTAAAGCTAGCCGTTAAGAGTTTTACGTTGTTATTATGTATAGGAATACTATGATATTACTTTCTATATAGAATAGGTTAGGTGTCATATTTCAAAATATTAGTGGGAGTATGTATTGCACTACCATTAATAATAAGTCTTTCTATTTGCTCTCCCAACAAAATCTTGGAGAGAAAAGAAAACCCTAGAGTATTGATGTACAGTTTCATTGCATGGTAAACAATATCACCATCTTGTTTCATCTTGATTTTGTTATGTTCCTTTTTGGTTGTTAACATTTTTGTTCCAATTTGTCATCAAGATTTTGGTTGGTTAGTTTCAATGACTTTCATATTAAATTGATAAAGTGATAATGTTACCTTAGATATTGACTTCACTAGTGCATGTTGAAGAATTAAACTACAATTGCTTATCTCAAAAAAATTCTTCCAATTGAAAGGAGTGGTATAGTGTTATTTACTTTTAGCTTGTATGGTGTTCATAAAACTCTTGGAAGGATGTGAAGAATCATATGAAAATTTTACCTTCACATGGATTGGCAAGAATTATTTGGGTTTAAAGTAAATATCGTTTGTAACAAATTGAATATAAAACATTATTATGTTATTTATCCTACATAGGACTATCGCTATATTACTTCCTACATTGTAATAGATAGCAAAATTATTATAATAGAGTATTAACCTAATTAATTCTGCAATTGACAGAACTTCAAGAAGAACAAAAATTTAAGTTATGAGCTTGTAGACCAATCACCTCATAATCAACCCCTTGCACATAGATGTAATCGGGACAAAGAGATGAGAATGCAAGCCCAGTAATCTGCAGGCCAATGAAAGAAAAATAAAGATGTAACAGGAAAACCCAAATAGCATGCATGGAATTTTGATGAAGTGTTACCAGAAAATAGGCTTTACAGGATCTCATCAAAAGGTCAAACAGAAATTACAAACTTCACATTTTGCAACTTTTCCAAAATCATAGTTAGGCCTCCCAACACATTGAACGCAAAAGCTACTTAAACACACCCAGTCATAACCTTAGCTTGGTCCAAGGAATATGTTTTACACCAAGTTGTCAACAATATCCACATCAGGTGGTACTCATCACCATTAGAAGTATCCCACTTATCATTACAACCTACATTCTTTAAATTTACAAAAATTAGTCAGTAGTACATGATCGATAAATCAAGGTCCAGAACTATTTCAGTTTTCCTGCTTCAAATCCATGTACATTTTTCTAAATGCATTTCCTGTTTTCCTTTGTTTACATTCACTAGAGACACTTTCCAGCTACAACTCATATCATCTCGATTTTCTTTCAGCTTTTTTCACAGAGAACTAATTTCCTTTTGTTATAGATTACATCCTTAATTCTAGGGATTATGATTCTATTGCATGATTCTAGGAATAATCCTAATTATTTATAGCTTGATTATAGGGATTGTATTCTATATTAGGCTAACAACTTTCTGTATATAAAGCCCTACTCAGTACATAATATATAATAAAATTACTTCTTTCAAGATTACATGGTATCAGTCTATCAGAGACAGTGTGCAGATTCACTGTCCAGTGGACAGGTTTTTGGTACTTTTCTGGGGTCTCTTTCAGCACGGCGAACTCCAATCACCCTCGCCAGCAGCGACACAGCATCTCCGGCTCTGACGTGCCACACACGTGCCTAGACACCACTCCCTTGTACCGTCCAGACACTGCCTTGACTTCTGTGTGGAGATGCTGTTGATTTTGGTCCAACCTATTTTGGACTTTGTGTGCAGCAGGTTCCTTTGTTCCTGTGTGTGCTATTCGTACCTTTCCAGTTCTCTTTTTTTCTTATTTTCAGCTCAAGTTTCTAGTGTATATCCATTATCCGTTTCATTATGGCTGACGATAAGAGTTTAGTTGTAGCAGATGTCACTCCTATGCTGTCTAGAATTACAGTACATAAATTAACAGGGCACAATTATTTTGAGTGGTGCAAAACAATTCGGATTTACCTACGGAGTATCTCAAAGGATACTCATCTCATCGATGATCCCCCATTGGACTACACTCGTCGGGAGTGGCTACGTGATGATGCTTGTTTATTCTTATAGATTCAGAATTCTATTGATATTGAAGTCATCTGTCTCACCAATCACTGAGAGTATGTTAAGGAACTAATGGATTATCTGGAATTCTTATACTCTGGCAAAGGAAACATATCTCGAATTTATGAAGTATGCAAAGGTTTTTATAGATCTCTTCAGTAATATTTTATGAATTTTAAAAAGATTTACGAGGAATTAAATGTTCTGCTCCCATTTAGTCCTGATATCAAGGTCCAACAAGTTTAACGGGAACAGGTGGCTGTTATGAGTTTTTTGGCTGGTTTAAATTCTAAATTTGATGCTGCTAAATCTTAGATTTTGTCCAGTACTGAACTTTCCCCCCTACACGAGGTATTTACTCTAAATACTTCGCATAGACATTAGTTCATTTGCTCCTCCTAGTACTTAGAATTCTAGAGCTCTTGTGAGTCGAACTCATGAATTCGACTTTGAAAAATCATCACATAACATCACAATCGAAGTAGTGGAAATTGGAGCACTAAGAATTAAGATGCAAGAGGAATCGTCTGTCGGTATTGTCATGAGCTCGGTCACACTAAATACACCTGTCGGAAGCTACAAAATAAATCTCAGAAATCACATTCCGCCCACATTGCAGCTACTGATGCACCTAGCTCATCTACTGAGAAGATTATTACTGTATCTGCTGAGGAATTTGCCAAGTTCACTCAATATCAAGAGACACTGAAGCATTCATCCTCATCTATTACTGCTATTGCTAACTCAGGTAACACATCTACGTGCCTTCTTTCTTCTTCCACCCAATGGGTCATTGATTCTGGTGCCTCAGATTATATGACAGGTAATTCTAGCCTCTTTTCTACTTTTTATAGACACTCATCTCCTTCTCATGTTACATTAGCTAACGACTCCACTTCCTCTCTTATTGGGTCTGGCACTGTCTATCCTACTTCCTCTTTGTCCCTGACATCTGTCTTAAATTTACTTGGACTCTCTTTTAATTTATTATCTGTGAGTAAACTCACTGGTACTTAAATTGTTGTATCTCATTCTTTCCTGATCGTTGTATTTTTCAGGATCTTATGACAAAGAAGACTATTGGTAGAGGAGTAGAATCAGAAGGTCTCTATGTTTTGGATGCCTCAGTACCTAAACCCATTGCCTGCCCTAGTGTCTTGACCCCATTTCAAGCCCATTGTCGGTTAGGACATCCATCTTTACTCTTGTTGAAGAAACTTTGTCCTCAATTTCATAATGCATCTTCTTTAGATTGTCAGTCCTGTCAGTTTCTAAGCACCATTGTCTATCTTCTTTTCCTCAAATCAATAAAAGGCCTAGTTCCCCATTTGGATTAGTACACTCCAATGTTTTGGGGCCCATGCCCTGTTATGTCCAAAACTGGGTTTTAATATTTTGTGACATTTGTTGATGTTTTGTCTCGTGTAACTTGGCTTTATCTTATGAAAAATTGTTTTGAATTATTTTCTAATTTTTCTGCCTTTTGTGCTGAGATTAAAACCCAGTTTAATGTCTCAATCTGCACTTTACGAAGTGATAATGCCAAGGAATACTTCTCTACACCATTTCAGTCCTACATGATCCAACATGGTATTCTCCTCCAATCTTCATGCATTGACACCCCTCAAAATGGCGTGGCTGAGAGAAAAAATTGCCATCTCCTTGAAAGTGCGAGAGCACTATTGTTTCAGATGAAAGTTCCTAAATCGTTTTGGGCTGATGTAGCCTCCACAGTATGTTTTTTAATTAATCGTATGCCCTCTTCTGTCCTTCACGGTAATATACCTTACACTGTCCTCTTTCCCTCTAAACCCTTGTTTGATATTCGACCACATATTTTTGGTAGTACTTGCTTTGTTCGGGACACGTCCTCAAATCTCTAAGTTAGACCTCAAGTCTGTAAAATGTGTTTTTCTTGGCTATACTTGTCTACAAAAGGGGTATCGTTGCTATTGTCCCACTCTTAACAAATATCTTGTTTCAGCTGATGTTACCTTTTTAGAATAGGTTCCTTTATTTCCTCACTCTTCATTCTCAGGAACGGAGGCTGATGATGAGTTGCTTGTACGAAGTCACCTTTCAAACTACCAAGGCTACGCCTACACAACCGCCACCTCTTCGTTTTGTCTACTCTAGACGACGAGATCATCTTGATACACGCCCCATATCCAATTCTTCTTCGTCATCAGATCCATCACTCAATGATCTCCCAATTGCTCTTCGCAAAGTTAAACGTCAATGCACCTACCCTATTTCATCATTTGTTTCTTATGATCATTTATCTTCTTCCTCATGTTCTTTTATTGCTTCCCTTGATTCTGTCACTATCCCAAAGACTGTCCATCAGGCTTTATCTCACCCTGGTTGGCATGATGCTATGATAGAAGAGATGAATGCTTTAGATGCCAATGGTACTTGGTAATTGATACCATTATCTATTGGTAAGAAAGCCATTGGTTGTAAATGGGTATTCAAAGTCAAAGCTAACTTTGAAGGCTCAAAGCTCGGCTTATTGCAAAAGGCTATGCTCAAAATTATGGTGTTGATTATTCTGATATGTTCTCACCTGTAGCCAAATTGACAACCATTTGCCTATTCATCTATCTGGCCGCTGCATCAGGTAGATATCAAAAACGCTTTTTTCCATGGTAACCTCCACGAGGAAGTCTACATGAAGCAACCACCTGGTTTTGTTGCTTAGGGGGAGTCTGGTAAAGTTTGTCGTCTTTGGAAATCTCTATATGGTTTAAAACAAAGCCCCCACGCTTGGTTTGGAAAATTTAGCCAGGCCATTGAAACATTTAGAATGAATAAGAGTAAATCGGATCACTCTGTTTTTTATAGACACTCTACATCTGGAATTATTCTTCTTGTTGTCTATGTGGATGATATTGTTATTACTGGAAGTGATCATGTGAGCATCTCATCTTTAAAGTATTTTCTTCACAGCCAGTTTCAGACCAAGGACTTAGGGCCCTTGAAATATTTTCTGGGAGTAGAGGTGACAAGGAACAAGAAAGGAATTTTTCTATCCCAAAGAAAGTACGTTCTAGATTTACTAACTGAGACTAGAAAATTGGGAGTTAAGCCATGCAGTACTCCAATGACTCCGAATCTACATCTCTCTAAAGGAGACTCGTTTGAAAATCCCAAGAAATACAGAAGATTAGTTGGAAAACTAAATTATTTAACAGTGACTCATCCTGATATTGCATATCCAGTTAGCATTGCAAGTCAATTTATGTCATCTCCAACTATTCATGACTGGGCTATCCTAGAGCAGATCCTATGTTACCTAAAGGGAGCTCCTGGTCTAGGGATACTATACAAAAATCATGGGCACACTCGTATCGAATGTTTTTCGGATGCTGATTGGGCCAGTTCCAAAGTTGATAGAAAATCCACAATTGGATATTGCGTGTTTGTTGGAGGGAATTTAGTCTCATGGAAAAGCAAGAAGCAAAATGTTGTGTCCAGATCAAGTGTAGAATCTAAATACTGAGCAATGGCACAAGCCACGAGTGAGATCATATGGCTATACCAACTTCTTTCTAAATTTGGCCTTAAAGTCTCAAAACTGACCACACTTTGGTGTGATAATCAAGCTGCTTTACATATTGCATCTAATCCTGTAGTTCATGAGCGAACTAAACACATAGAGACTGATTGCCACTTTGTTCGAGAAAAGATCCAACAAAACTTAATCTTTACAAGATATGTCAAGACCGGAGAACAACTTGGAGATATTTTCACAAAAGCTTTGAATGGAGTTCGGGTCAACTATATTTGTAACAAGTTGGGCATGATTAATATCTATGCTCCAACTTGAGGGGGAGTGTTATAGATTACATCCTTAATTGCAGGGATTATGATTCTATTGCATGATTCTAGGAATAATCCTAATTATGTATAACTTGACTATAGGGATTGTATTCTGTATTAGGCTAACAACTTTCTGTATACAAAGCCCTACTCAGTACATACTCAATATATAATAAAATTACTTCTTCTTTCAAGATTACATCTTTTTCCCTAAGAATGTTTGTATGGTTGATGTCAATCGTATAATACACTGGTGAAACCAAATTGCCATGTTCAAATGCCTATGGGAATATTATTAATAGTTTTTTAATCAAAAAGATAAGAACAAGTAAATGCTTACAATAGTCTCAACTGAAAAGAGATGCATTTTATCAACCATCTAGAGATTGTATTCCCATATTTCTTTCCGTGCACAAAGTGTGTATTGGGGAGAAAGGAGATGGTGTGATGAGTGAGGCTGCAGATTAACTAACCTCATACTTTGAACAATTTATCCATCTTGAAACTGCTGCCCATCTACATTCAAGAACAAAAACTAGTTGTCTCATTATTCTAAAAAATCTCATCCATTTCATGCTTTATGTACGTATGCAAGAAGAATGTGAAGAATCCATAAGGGAACTTCAAGTAGGTGATTCTTCTAGAATAATCACTATTTTCTGATGCATCCTAAATATGAGAACAGATATTCCAATGACTGAGCAATCTATTATCCATAAATCACTGCTCAGAACAGTATAAACCTGCGAGGATCATATATGGTCACAGTGCGATCAGCTCCACCAACTGCAATATTACCCGTTGATGAACTGCAGACAGCATACAAAATATCGCCAACAGAACCACATATGCGACGTACGCAACCACCACTTTCTTTCATTCTCAAATCCCAAATTGTTAACTGCATTAATTGAAAAAGAGTAACAAATGTACAAAATAAATCAGAGATAAGAGAAATACAAAAAAACACAAGATTTTACCTGGCATCCTTCAGTGACAGCTAACAGAGAATTCTCTTCTCCATGATTCAAATTCTGTAAAAAGTTCAACGACGATGGATACCAGAGGCTGCATTGTATATATGTATGTAAGCATCCTTCTTTATTTACCCATTGAAGTATCTAAAGATAAACAAAGGTGATGACTAGAAAGTTTTTCATCTTCATCTTTTTTGTTTGATATTTATTTCTTCTTTTACTCCTTGGGATGGATTTCACTCGATTCAAATGGATTCTAAAAGAATAGTAGTTTCGTATATAATTTTTAAATTTAGGGTAAAAGACATAGACCACCCACGTAGTTTAAAATTTTTTAGAAAAATCTCCCTATCTTTAAAATTTTGGAAAAAGTCATAACTTTCAGTTTTCTAAAAAAATTCTCTCTTAAACTTCGGTTAAAAAATAACATAAAAACACATGTAGTATGGACTTCCAACGTTAACTAATCAAATGTCATTACTATGATAACCCAACTCCGCTTATAAATCAGACCAAGACAAATAAAATTTGATTAAATTAGTAATTAAAAATAATTATAATAAATTATTTATTTGTGTCATAATTAATTATTTCGGTTAGAGTTTAAGAGATTGATAGTTGTAGTTTATATTATGTTTTGATAGGTGTTTTAGTGTGTTTATAAGTGTTGATTAGATTATTATTACATGTTTAGGCTTATAATTATGTTCGTGTGATTGTTTGTTTATGTTTTGACGTGCTATGGGGTTTAGGGCATTATGTTGGACCTTAATCTTAAAGATGTTTTGATATGTTTGTTAGTGAATGAACCTATATAAATGAAGATTGAGGGAAGTTGGAGCATGCTTGGTGTAAAAGGCAGGGTCACGATCGTTCATGGAGTATCATGGTCATGATAGAAGACTCCTCCCTAATGTCACGATCGTGCATGGAGTGTCATGATCGTGACAAAAGGGTTTTATCCTGGGTCACGATCATGCATACAGAAGGTTTTTATGTTGTGTCAAGATAGTGACACCCCTATCACAATTTTGACACACACTTGTTAGAAACGGGGTTTTCCATTTGTTTTGATGTTTGGAGGGCATTTTTGGAACAATGTGACCTGGGTAAGCCCTAAACTTAACCCTAAGTCACTCATTTACTATAAATGAACATTAAGAGATCCAAAAACATCAACCACCATCTTACCAAATTGGAGAATAAGCAAGGAAGATCAAGAAGGAAGCATTTGGATTTCCAGTTGTTCCAGCAACTTCTAGACTAGCCCATCTCAAATTCTTTCTTCACCCTTTGTTTGTTTTCTCTAATCTTGATGTATGAACTGAGTTTGAGGATGCTCTACACATTTATTATGTTTTAATTTCAGACTAGGGTTTGTTCTTGACTTATTTTGTGACTTAAAATTTTGATTTCAATACAATGCTTCGGGTGTTGTGATATTTTTGTTTGCTTATACTTTGACAATAAATAGAGAGAGTGAGTCGAAAGTAAT
>JAOQMS010000002.1:8847768-8888359 GCA_027563885.1 Erythroxylum longipes | reverse complement strand
TACAATGCTTCGGGTGTTGTGATATTTTTGTTTGCTTATACTTTGACAATAAATAGAGAGAGTGAGTCGAAAGTAATCTGATTAGGTTAAGTAATGAGAGTTAACGACCTAATAAGTCACGCAAATATCAAATTGATAGTTATACAAAGAGAGATTTTACGTGAGAACTTGATTATCCGATAGATTGCTTAAGAAGTGGTTGAAAACGTTAGGTTGTTTTTATTAATCGAGAGATTGCAAATCTGAAATTTCGTAATCAATTAGGGATAATTAATTGAGGTTAAATGATTAGGTCTTGAGAAAGAATAATCGAACCTTTTCGAAATCTAAGATCGACAACAAATTGAATCAAAAGTGGTTAAAGAAGCAAAATAACGATAGAATGAAAATGGAGACAAACCTCTAGATACACTAATGCCATCACTCACTAGATTCAAGCATACAATAACACACCAGAACAGATATGAGCATGAAGTTTGTGCCTACATCAAATGATATCACATAATCGAATACATACTTGCAAACATTTAGCACGTCTTCAGCTATAGTAGTGTCATCAAACCTACTGGCCCATCTAAACATGCATGCACTTGTGTGCTTGCATGTGTGTGAGCAAGCATGCATTTTCAAATTTTCAAATTGCTATATACAGATCTAAACATTTCAACTAAGCATATCATACTCACGTATGTAAAGTTCGCAAGGGAATATCTTGATCATAAACATCTACACTTCTGCAAAAGCTACGTGCTACAGCTACCTGGAGTCAAAATAATGAAAAAGTCAAGAAAAGTTTATGTAGAAGATAAATCATCACTGTTCATGTCAAAGAAGCAAGGGCAAGCCTCAAGGAGTGAAATGTTAGAATTGTTAAATATTTTCAAATTAGTAATGCTTAGATTTGAATAGGAGGTTGAAATAGAAGTCCATCACCAATTCTCAATCAGTCACCCTGTATGAAGCAACTTCTATCAGGACCAGGGATCAAATAATAAAGCTATTAGGAATATGAAAGTCTAAGGAATCCTAATGTATCCATGATTCTAGTAATCTCCTAAATTTCCTAGGATTTCGCTTCCTTATGTAATTAGTTCTCTATTGCTATATATAAATCAAATTAGGGTCTTGGTGAACAATCAAGCCCTAAATTCTTTTGCTAATTTGTTTAACATGGTATCAGAGCCACTTTAAACCCTAGACCATCCCCTTCTTCTTTGCATCACCTTTCTTCTCTACCCTAGACTGTGTCATCTTCTCCTCTACGTCATCTTTCTTCTTCTCTGCCCTAAAACAAAACACCGAAATCGACCTCACAGCAGCAACAAGCAACCACTGACGACCAGAGTAGCATTGCCGCCGGCCGCCAAAAACCTCCCACGCGTCAGCTCGTGAGTGACACACACTGCCGTCCACCATCCTTTGACGACAACGAGTTGATGGATTAGCTCGCCTCCTCAGTCTAAACAAGGTTTTGGTCTTGGTTTGTGTCAAATATGACCAGAACTTGAATATTTTGTCATCCGTCATACGCTCCAAGTTATCAGCAGCCACAGTCCAGCATCTTCCGTCAATAGTTCTGGTGAGTAGATTGCAAGAATGTTAAAACCCGATGAAAGTGGCTCAAGAACAGTTCCAACAATGGGATCCTCCAATTTGCGAATCACCAAACAATGTTTAAATGGTAATAATTACTCTTTCTGGTTTTCTCATCTCACAACTGATCCTCCAACTGATGACAAAGAACTAGCGAATTGGCTAGCCGATGATGCGCAGTTGCTACATATTCTTTTTGATTCCATGGAACCTAAAATCTCAACCTTGTTTTCTCATGCCAATACTTGTAAGCAAGCTTGGGACTATGCCAAGGTTCTATATTCAAGTAATATGCTTCATGTATATGATACCTCTACTGAGTTATGTAAGTCCACGCCAGAAGAAAGTTTGGTTGAATACTTTGGGAAGGTAAAACGAGCATATGCAGAGTTGAATTCTTTACAGCCAATCACGTCTTATGTAAAGAAAATGCAAAGGCAAAGAGAGCTCATTGTTATAACAACATTCCTATCAGGATTGAAACCTGAGTTTGAGCCTATTCGAGCACAGATCTTTGGAGGTGTAGAAATCCCATCTTTGGCTGAAGTATTTTCTAGGCTTTCTCATTCCATGGCTAAAGAAGGTCCGTCTAAGAACACTTCTGAGAGGTCAGTGCTTGCAACAAATTTTGGTTGGCAAGCTAGAGGAGGACATAATAGACGTAGTGGTAGAGGACATGGCGGTAGAGGCACACGTCCCCATTGCAAATATTGTAATAATAATGGGCATGAAGAGGAGACATGTTGGGATAAGCATCATGATTTATGAGCAGCCCATTATGCATCACCAGAAGAACATCCTCCTCTAGTTGCAGATTCACAGTACTGTTACTATCTCAAGATGAGTATGCTAAGTATATGCAGTATCGATCAGCTCAGTAAGCATCGTCTTCTTCAATGGCATCTGTGGCTCATCGAGGTAACTCAATTGCTTGTTATTCATCTATTCCCGAGAAACAGTTATGGGTATTAGATTTTGGTGCCACTAATCACATCTCAAGTACCATAACTAATTTCGATCGTGTTTTTCCCTTACATTCCTCTCATAGTAATAAGCTTACGATCGCTAATGGTTCCACCACAACCATAAAAGGTGTTGGGGCTTCTCATCCTAATGCCTCTCTTACTTTACCTTCTACATTTTTCGTTCCAAATTTCCCCTTCAATTTTATGCCTGTAAGCAAATTAACGAAACAGCTAAATTGTTCTATTTGTTTCTTTCCCCATAATGTCATTATCCAGGATTTGAAGACCAAGAAGATTATTGGAGAAGGGCATGAATCGAAAGGAATGTACTATTTTGGCAAGTTGCAGTCTTCCATCACTTTGTCAGCTTTAGCTTCTCCAATTGAAATTCATAGTCGACTGGGCCATCTATCATTGAACAAACTCCAGAAATTAGTGTTAGGTCTCGAGTCTATTTCCAATTTAACTTGTGTGTCTTGTCAGCTTGGGAAACAACATCGTTTTTAGTTTTTTCCTCGTGTCAATAAACGGACAGATATTTGGGGTCTGAGTCGTGTCAAGTCCAAATTGGGATTTCAATACTTCGTAATTTTTTCTTGATGATTTTTCTTGGATGACTTGGTTATATCTAATGAAAGATCATTCAGAAATATTCTCAGATCTTTTGTTATTTCTATACCAAAATCTAAAATCAGTTTAATGCCCGGATCAACATTCTTCGTAGTGATAATGCTAAAGAACAGTTCTCCAGTTACTTGCAGCAACAAGGTATTCAGATTCAATCTTCATGTCCTCACACCCCAACAAAATGGGGTAGCTAAAAGGAAAATTCAACATGTTGTTGAAACTACGTGTACTCTATTAATTCACATGAATGTTCCCAAAAGTTTCTGGGGGGATGCTTTTCTCATAGCATGCTTTCTTGTCAATCGCATGCCATCCTCTGTATTGGCGGGTAAAATGCCTTTCTCTACTCTCTTTCCTTGTCAAGATCTTTTTCCTCTTAATCCTCGTATCTTTGGTTGTGTCTGCTTTGTTCATCAACTTCGGCCTGGCACAGATAAATTAGACCCAAAAGCTATAAAGCGTGTCTTTCTCGGGTATTCTCGTGTACAAGTCCTTTGAATATGTGTTCTGTCTCTGTTGACGTTACATTCTTTGAAGACACCATATTTTTCTAAAACTCCACATGGCTCCGATGACACAAATGAGTGTTTGCCTATTTCCTTTATGCCTTCCCAACCAATCCCTTGTCCGATTGTTCCTAACACTAGTCTTTTGGAGTCTACACCTAACACTCAGCCTGCCCCTTTAGAAGGTTTATCTAATCCTAATTTGCAGGTTTATACTCGACGCACTCGTCAAGAAGCACAACTAATTGATTCATGTCAATCTCCACTGGCTTCTTCCTCTTTATCTCCGACTAATGATGACTTTAATCTTCTGATTGCTCTTAGTAAAGGAAAAAGGTCCTGTACATCGCACCTATCTCAAATTTTCTCTATTATGATTCATTATCACCATCGTGCTCGACTTTTGTGTCCACCTTATCTTCCATACCCATACCCAAGAGTGTTTCAGAGGCTTTGGCTCATCCTGGATGGACACATGCCATGAAACAAGAGATGTCAGCTTTGCAGGCTAATCACACATGGGACTTAATACCTCTTCCACATGGTCACACAGTTGTTGGTTGTCATTGGTGTTCGCTATTAAGGCCACTCCTAATTTATCTGTTGATCGTCTAAAAGCTCAGTTGGTGGCTAAGGGATACACATAGGTGTACGGTATGGACTACACTGAAACATTCTCTCCTGTTGCTAAGTTGACCGCTGTTCGTTTTTTCATTGCATTAGCTGCCACACATAATTGGCATCAGCTTGATATGAAAAATGCTTTCCTTCATGGTGCCATTGATGAGACTATCTACATGGAGCAACCACTGGGGTTGGTTGCTCAGGGGGAGACTAGACTTGTGTGTCATCTTTACAAGTCCCTTTATGGTCTAAAACAATCACTGAGAGCTTGGTTTGGTAGATTCAATACAGTGGTTATAGAGTTTGGTCTACAGCAGTGGGGTGTAGATCATTCTGTATTTTATCATCACTCTGCAGCTGGCAAAATTCCTTTGATTGTTAATGTTGATGACATTGTTATCAAAGGTGATGATAAAGCAAGGATCCAATCCTTAAAATCATTTCTGCAGATCAAGTTCCAGACAAAGGACCTAGGTCCCCTAAAATATTTTCTGGGTATTGAAGTCGCAAGGTCTAAAATGGGTATTTGTTTATCCCAAAGGAAATATGTTCTTGATCTTTTGGAACTAGTCGAAAGTCCTATGGAGCCGAATGTCAAACTTGATGCGAAAAAAGGTGAATCTTTAGAAGACCCAGGCAAGTACAGAAAGCTGGTTGGTTAACTTAACTATTTGACTGTCACTCGTCCAAATATTGCATTGCCACAAGTATGGTTAGTCAGTTTATGGGTTCTCCATGGACTAGTCATTGGAATGTAGTCAGAATCTTGAGATACTTGAAAGGATCCCTAGGGCAAGGTCTTCTGTACCAAAATCATGGACAAACTCAGGTACGAGGGTATACAAATGCCAATTGGGCAGGTTCTTATGACCAAAGGTCTACTTCAAGTTATTGTGTTTTTATGGGAGGAAACATGGTGTCATGGAAAAGCAAGAAGCAAACAATTGTTGCTCGCTCTAGTTCTGAACCTGAGTACAGGTCTATGGCATACACTACATGCGAGTTGATTTGGTTGAAGCATCTTCTTAAGGAACTCGGTTTTGAGCATCCATCTCCAATGGAGTTAATGTGTGATAATCAAGCAGCCATTCATATTGCCTCTAATCCATTCTTTCATGAGAGGACTAAACATATCAAAATTGACTGTCACTTTGTTCAAGAGAAACTTGAAGCAGGACTGATCAAAACTCCCTATGTCAAGTCAGAAGATCAACTTGTTGATTTATTTACCAAAGCTCTTGGGGGATCTCAAGTGAAATCTATATTTAACAAGCTTGGAGCCTATAATATGTACGCTCCATCTTGAGGGAGAGTATTAGGAATAGGAAAGTCTTAGGAATCCTAATGTATCCATGATTCTACTGATCTCCTAAATCTCCTAAGATTTCTCTTCCTTATTTAATTAGTTCTCTATTGCTATATAAATCAGATTAGGGTCTTGGTAGATAATCAAGCCCTCTATTCTTCTACTAATTTGTTCGACAGAAGCGTTCATTTTTTATCTTAACTATTGAAGGATATGAAATATCTAGATAATCTGGTTAATGCGTCAAGGTCCAAAAGAATGCTCCTGAGGGAAGTTGTTTAACCGATCCCTTCCTTTTCTCCAAAGCTAGGGAGATAGGCTCTTTAAGAGAGAGCCTTATTGACTGGATGGTTGTTGTTCAACTAAACACTTTCGAGGAGTTGTTAAACTTAACACTAAGGAGGTATTACAGGATTCCCACAAAATAGGATCTTGAGCTATCAACCCAAAGAATATCTTGTAAGAAGGCGGTCAATTTTTATTCTAAACCGATGTTCTTACAAAAAAGTAGGATGCCTAATCTTAATTTTCCAAGCTCCAAGCTCTTGGTCCTTTTTATTAATTATGCGATTAGACAAGCCTGATGTTTAAGAGACTAACTTTTGTACGCATAAAATCCCATTCCCACTAGATCTACCGAAGTTATATTGACATATTTCTTTAAATTAAAACCTTACCAACCAGCCACCCTTTAGCTTGAAGGAGGTTGAAAAACTACCCACTCTGTTTCAAAAGCCGAATTCCCTAGCTTTAGAGAAAAGGGATTGATAAAACTATTTTCTTCCGAGAACCTGCTCCGCCTTAGTTAGTCTAACGAGGGAGATTTTAATAATTGAATACTACTCTACGCCTAATGCCTCCTTAACCCTGTCAAAGGTGACAAGAACACCATGAACGCATTACCCTCCTCCAAGATGCACGTAGTGTTGACGAAAGGAATTGACACGTCCTTAACACCATCCATAAACTCCATGCCAAAGCATAGTCATCCATCAGTACAATTGAAAAATCAACAAGGCCACACCACTCACCTATGCATACCTTGACGTCACGAGCAACTCCAAAGGTCAACTTCGGGTCAAAATTAACCACCTTAAGTCATGCTTGCTCCTTACTATGCTTGAGGCCCAATCGATTAGCTTCTTTTACTGAGGAGTTATGACCAGCTCTGGTATCAACTAAAGCTTTTATAGCATTATCACCCACCTTGACTTCTACGAACAATCGTCCCTTCTTCTTGAACTTGGGCACCTTAATTTTGGCTTTGATAGCATTTTGGATTTGCAAGGACCCTATCTTGGTCTGTTATGTGCCCGTGCTTGGAATCGAGTCCAAGGACGATTCTCAGGAAAGTTAATCTCTTTCCCCTTATTTACATTGGTTCCCTTCCTTGCAGATTCTATTTTTGGTGATGAAAAAAAACTTGGCAGCACTTGTCAAAGACAAGGTCTACTAAGATTGGGCTAAATTACTCTACTCCTAATTAGCTAACTTTTATGATAACTTCTTCCTTGCTTTATTGCATAACGTAATAGCCTTATGTAGGCAAAGAAACACAAAAGTTCCACCTAAACTAGGACTCCTAGAAAGGCTCCTATTCAAGCTATTTTAGGACTCTTAGAAAGACTCCTATTCAAGCTGTTTTTTATTAACATAACTATAACATAAACTAGTGCAGAAATAATAGGGAAATAATAGACTTCTACTAAAAATCAAATACTTCTCCAATAGACTCCTAATAAAACACTCATACTCCTCTAATAGACTCCTAATAAAATACTCATCCATATCATGGTCTCTTCGTGTTATTGTTGATCCTCCCTTTCTTCAATCAAGGCAAAGAGGTTGCTCTTCTTTGGGCACTCCCTTATCTCGTGCGATCTCTCACAAAAGAAGCATTTGATTGATGTTTTCCCACCTTTGTCCTCCTTATGGCCACCCTCTTCGTGCTTGCCATACTTGTTGGAGCTCTCTTTGCTTTAATGGTTGTCTCTCCCACATTTTCCTTTGGCACGTTTATCTTTATGAGACTTGGATTTCTCAGGCTTCTTCAATTTGATAAGCAATTCGGCGATGAAAATGACGTTGGCGTGGTCTTGTACACCACGCCTTTGGATCTCCATCTTCACCCAATTTTGTAGACTATCCATAAAGGCAAAAAGTGCTTCTTTATCTATATAATCGGGAATCTCCAAAAGCACTTCAGAGAACTCTTTCACATAATCTCGAATGTTTCCTTTCTGTGTGAGACGTCTTAACTTGGCTCTTGCCTCTAATTTCGCGTTCTCGAGGTATAATTATCTCTTGAGTTCCTTTTGGAGCTCGTCCCATGTATCTATGGTGCAAGTACCATTCTAAATATTACCATGCCTTCTACTCTACCAAATCATCGCAGTATCCTAAAGGTAGAGAGTGACATTGTCAATCTTCCACGACACCAAGTGCCTTGAAGTATTGCTCTATGCTCCTAGCTTCAAAAGAAATTATCAATCTCCTTTGCGTTCCTCAACCCACCATATGTCTTTGGCTTTGGAACGCCCACTTTTAAAGGAATAGTAACTACCGTGGACATGATATTGCTTCCCCCTTGAGCAATTGCCCTTTTGCAAAGGACTAGCTCATCTCTCGTCTCATACAACTCAGAGAAGACCTTTGCAAGCTCTTCTTTGAGGCGGAGAATCTCGAATTGAAGAGACCCCTTTAAAATCTTCACTTCGTCTAAACATTTGGAATCGACAATGTTTAAGACACCTTACATTTCCTCTTGGAATTTTTTTTTCCCCTTTTCAAGTTCCTCATTGCATTGGTCCATCTCCTCGAACTTCTCTTGCCCTTTGGCTACCGCAAACTCCACCTTTGCAAGCCTTACTTTGATGTCCACCAAGACATCTCTCGACCTTGATTTCTATCTACTTTCTTTCTTCTCTTCTACAACGTTAGTAGTCCCACTTATTTCCGACATCATTATTAGGCAACAATGAACACAGCCTGTCTTGGATACTAATTGTCACGGGCTTGGTCTCTTCACTAACAAACCATGCAACACTTAGTTGTATGTCTCACAACTAAGTAAGCATTTCCCTTGAATGCTAAAAGCAAAGCTAATACAAGTTAGTAAAGATGGAAGATAGCACAAGAGCAAGAATGAGAAAACTTGGAGAATGCTTGTATTACTCAAAAAAGCTTTTCAAGGCCATTACTATGAGTTTCTATGTATGCTACAAATGAACTCTTCTTGGGTATTTATAATCCTCCACCTCCTCAATGTATGGCTAGAATTTACTTGATCCAAGGACACACATTCATCATCTAGAATTCTCTACATCTATCTACATGTTCAAGTATTATCTACAATTATCTACAAGATTCTATAGTCTTCCACCAAATGGAGAGGTTAAGACAGAAGTCTTTAGAAGATTCCACACTATTCTTCCATGTTCAAGACAAGTTGGTTAAGTCGGAAGTCTCTAAAAGATTTCACATTATTCTTCCACATTCAAGACAAGTCTAAAGATGGGTGGAAGTCTCTAAAATTTTGTAGATAATACTTGAACATGTAGATAGATGTAGAGAATTCTAGATGAAGAATATGAGCCCTTGGATCAAATGAATCCTAGCAATTCGTTGAGGAAGTAGAGTACTATAAATACCCAAAGAGAGTTCATTTGCATCATATATAAAAACTCCTAACAATAGCCTTGTAAAGCTTTCTTAAGTAATACAAGCATTCTTCAAGTTTCTTTATTCTTGTTCTTGTGTTATCTTACATCTTTACTAACTTCTGCTAGCTTTACTTCTAGCATTCAGGACAGGCCAACTTAGTTGCAAGACATACAACTAAGTATCGCAGTTAGTTGGTGAAAAGACCAAGAACATAACAGTTGGTGTTAGAGACAGGTTGTGTTTATTGTTGCCTATGTCAGTAACAAGTGGGACTATCAACAATAGAAAGAAGAAGAAAGCAAGTAGGGTGAGATCAACGTTGAGAGATGTCTTGGTGGATATCAATGAAAGGCTCGCTAAGGTGGAGCTTGCGGTAGCCGAAGGGCAAGAGAAGTTCGAAGAGATGAACCAACTCATCGAGGAACTTGAGGAGTAAGAAGAGTTCCAAGAGGAGATGCAAAATGCCTTAAATATTGTCGTTTCCAAATGTCTAGACCAAGTGAGGACCTTAGAGGAGTCTCTTCAATCCGAAATTCTATACATCAAAGAAGAGCTTGCAAAAGTCGTCTCAGAGTTGCGTGAGACGAGGGATGAGCAAGTCCTTTGCAAAGGTGAATGTACCAAAGCCAAAGACATATGGTAGGTCAAGGAACGCGAAGGAGATTGATAATTTGTTTTAGAGATTGGAGCAATACTTCAAGGCATTTGGTGTCGTGGAAGATGCCAAGAAGATTGACAATGCCACTCTCTACCTTGAGGATACCATGATTGTTTGGTGGAGAAGAAGACATGGTGATATTCCAAAGGGTACTTGCACCATAAACACATGGAACAAATTAAAAAAAAAAGTCAAAAGGCAATTCTACCCTGAGAATGACGAATTGGAGACAAGAGCTAAGCTAAGACGTCTCACAGAAACGGGAAACATTTGAGATTATGTTAAGGAGTTCTCCAAAGAGCTCTTGGAGATCCCCAAGTATCCAGATAAGGAGCACTCTTTGCCTTTATGGATGGTCTACAAAATTGGGCGAAGATAAAGATCGAAAGGCGCGGTGCACAAGCCCTCGCCACCACCATTTCCATTGTCGAGTTGTTTATCAAATTTAAGAAGCCCGAGAAACCCAAGTCTCATAAAGACAAAGGTGGCAAAGGAAAAGGTGGGGGAGACAACCATCAAACCAAAGAGGGCTCCCACAAAAATGGCAAGCATAAGTAGAGCGGCCATAAAGAGAACAAAGGTGGGAAAGCATTAATCAAATGCTTGTTTTGTAAGGGATCGCACAAGGCAAGGAAGTGCCCAAAGAAGAGCAAGCTCTCCGCCTTGATTGAAGAAAGGGAGGAGCAACAGCAACACGAAGAGACCAAGATGAGGTCCTTACAAATCGTGAAAGTTAAGGTGGGTGATAAAGCTATAAAAGTTTTAGTTGACACCGGAGCTAGTCACAACTTCCTTGAAGTAAAGGAAGTCAATCGATTAGGCCTCAAGCATAGCAAGGAGCAAGGATGGCATAAGGTGGTGAATTTCGAGCCTAAGTTAACCATTGGAGTTGCTCGTGGCATCAAGGTATACTAGGTGAGTGGTGTAGCCTTGTTAATTTTTCAATTGTACCTATAGATGATTATCCAATTGTGCTTGACATGGAATTTATGGATAGTGTCAAAGCCATGTCAATTCCCTTCACCCAACACTATGTGCATCTTGGAGGAGAGTAATGCATGCATAGTGCCCTTTTCACGTAAGGCAAGTCTACAAGCCAAGCAACTTTCAACTATGCAACTTGCCAAGGGAGTGAAACTCACATCTTAGTGGCACTTAGGGAGGAAGAGCTATCTTCGTCTAGTGGGCTACCCAAGGCGATTGCCCATGTCCTTGACGAGTACAAGGATGTGATGCCTGCAGAGTTGCTTAAGAAGCTCTCACCAAAACAAGAGGTTAATCACAAGATCGAATTAATGCAAGGTGCAAGTCAACCTGCAATGGTAACCTATCGAATGGCACCTCCCGAGCTTGAAGAATTGAGGAGGCGACTTAAGGAGTTGTTGGATGCAAGATATATCTAACCATCAAAGGCTTCATATGGTGCACCCGTGCTTTTCCAAAAGAAGCAAGATGGGTCACTCCAATTATGCATCAACTATAGGGTGCTCAACAAGATCACCGTAAAGAACAAGTATCCCATTTCCCTCATTGCTAATTTGTTTGATCAACTTGGAGATGTATGATAGTTCTCCAAGCTTGATTTGAGGTCAGGCTACTATCAAGTGAAGATTGCAGAGGGAGATGAGTCAAAGACAAGGTATGATTCCTTTGAGTTCTTAGTCATGCCCTTTGGACTCATGAATGCACCTACCACATTTTGTACCCTCATGATTTGGGTATTTCAGTCTTTCTTGGACAAATTTTTCATTGTATACTTGGATGATATTGTTGTTTATAGCAAAACATTAGAGGAACACGTCAAGCACCCACGACAAATTTTCCAAATACTAAAGGAGAACAAGCTTTATGTGAAGAAAGAGAAATGTGCTTTTGGACAACATGAAGTAATGTTCTTGAGGCACATTGTGGGAGGAGACAAGCTAAGGATGGACAAGTCCAAGGTACAAGTCATCCATGATTGGGAACCACCAAGGAAGGTGTCTGAGTTACGTTCCTTTCTTGGCTTTGTCAACTTCTATCAAAAATTCATCAATTTATTGAAAAAGAATAGAGTTTGGGCTTGAGATGCTAAGTGTCAAGGAGCATTCGATCAAATGAATCCTAGAACCTGTGTTCTTCCGAGAACCTGCTTTAGTCTAACAAGGGAGATTTTAATAATTGAGTACTACTCTACGCCTAATACCTCCTTAACCCCCAGGAGAGTAGTGTCTCTTTAGGTAAAGGAATGGCAATACTTAATTTTCTCAGCAACACTAGCAATAGGAACCCGTTCTTCTACCTCTACTTTTATAAAACATTATCTGAAAAAACAACCCACTTTTCAAAGAGGGGAAGGGACTCTCTCATGGGTCAAAGGTGTAGCTTCAAAATGATTTTTTTTCATTTCTTTATATTTAAAAGCAATTTTTCAAAAAGGAGATCATACGATTATATGGTTATATAACCCTCCCTCTATCTAATTCTCCTCTAACCTTATGTCTAGAGGCTAGAGCAAAGAATCCGTTTTGCGCTTTCCAACTTGCTTATTCCTAGTTCTTTCTGGAAAGCCTACTTTTTAGTCCTATAATGAGCCCTTGAAATTGAGGAGGGGCGATGCAGTTCAATTTCTTAAGTCTTAACTTTTAAGTTGAGTACTTTGTTTCTTTCTCAAGAGTTACTATGATTTTTATATGTAAAATCCCTTCCATTGCATTTCTAAATCAAGTAAGCATTGTGAAATGCCAAAAGTAACACTAAGAAAACATTCAATTTATGTGATAGGATAGGCGAAAGGGCAACTACATGACAATGAAAGTGAGGGCATTAGATCAACATTTGCCCATGTAAGTCTAGTGAATTTGGTTTCTTGTAGACGTGTTGAGAAATATCTGAAAGATGGTTGCATTAGCAAAACAAAAGATATACAATTTCAATTAGCCACTTATAGAGTTGGGTACCATGGACCAATGACTGGGACTGAAACAGAGCCCTGCCCAACTACCTTCACCAACACCAGAATCCCGAGGCAACACCGAGTATGTGAGTCTATCAATATCTGAAGATTTTAGAAGTGCATATGGATAAGGGATTTCAATCATGGGAAAACGAAAGTTTCAAGAAATGTAAACAATAAAGAGTTGCTAAGAATGCACATGAAACTAAAAGACTCTACCTTTACCATTAGCATCTAGCTTGGAGATGATGAGGTGGCCATAACTATCCACACTTCCCAATACCAAGTAACCGGGGCCTACAGATGATTTATAGTAACAGTAATAAAGTCAATAAAGCATATCCTGAAAAAGCATCAAATTTGGGTCTTATGATAAGCAATGCCGAATAGCTATTATCTATGTTTTACCATATACCATGAATACCTTCAGTTTCATGAAGTAAAATACTTTGAATTTCATATCGATGGGGGCAACGGTTGAGTAAAGAAGACTCCACAACCTTTAACAATCCAAACAATTTATTAGTTAGATACAATATCACCATAAGCCAACCTGATACTACTGCTTGCATCTCACATTTCAAGAAAGAATGTAACCTTCATCTAGATGTTTTAAATAGCGAGCTTCAATATCATCAAACCTACCTGAGTCTGCACAGGGACAAGGAGGCTTTCTTTCCCTTTTGTGAGAGAAGAATCTTCCATTGATATCTAAGAAAACAGAAGGTGACAATCCATCGTATCCAGAGCTAATATATAGCTTTCTGTTGTCCTCAGAAACGACTCATTAGACAATTCGAAATTACTATTTATAACGACCAAATTGGCTAAATCTTCAACTATACTAAACAGATCATAATAACAAGGTTTTGTCACTTTCCGAGAATTTATTAAATATGAAAAGCGCCAGAAACCACGAGTCAAATGCAGGAAGTGACCAGTACCTGCACTTTGTAGACATGGCACCCAGAAGCGACGTAGACCCAACAAGAGGAACCCTCATCATTAACCTTACACAACAAAAGCAAAACACATTTAGGAAACAACGAACACACAAACTTCTTGAAAGTTGATACACATAAAAGAAGGGAAAATTAAGATATGGAGGAATGAAATACATGAAGAGCGAGACGACTGGATTGGATGGTCCCAGGTGAAGGATGTTCAAGAAGCGTAGGTGGCACTAATGCCTTTCTCAGACTCTTTGCTTCCAACATAATTATGTCTCTCTATCTCAGTCTCAGTGTCACACACTATATAATACTTCTTGCTTCCGCCGACGGTGATTCTCTGTAAAAGGGTGGCGCAGAAAGCTTCGAGTCTTTGAAAAGGGCTGGTTTAGAGAGCTGGGTTGTACGGACTTATCTCTAATTATATATGGAAGCGTTAGACATCCATGGAAATAGCTGCGTGAGGAGGAAGAAGCCTGCGAGCCTACGACAGGGGTGGTGAAGGTCAAAAGCAATCTAAACTAAGAACTGAACAAGGGCTTAAGGGACTACTTTTCTTTTAGCAGCTCTATCATATTTTTTTTCTTGATGCGAGTTGTAGTTTACTCCTATTCTCTCGTCCTTCTTTTACCGTCTGATTTTTCTCAAGGTAAGCAGCAAAAATAAATAGTATTACAAGATATTTATATTAACTTTTTAATTAAATGTCCTTCAAATTATTTAAGACAGAATGTTCTTAGCGCATCTTTTTATTTTGATATTCAAATAGTTACCAGGCTTGGTTACTAGAAGAATTTGCTATTCGATTCATATTCCAAGCCTTTTTTTAAGACTCTTGAAATTGGGCTTTTCAGTATCTCAGAATTCTGTCAAGGGTTTCTCTTGATTCTTCCAAATTTCTGGAGCTATGGTAAAGTTCACCAGTTTCAATGACCGAACATTTTCATTTTCTATATGTATATATAAGGAAATTGTAAACAAAGTTCATCAAAAGAGTTGGCATGACTTGTGAGTATAATATATATGCTGGGAATAAGGGCATAAGCAGTTTCACTACTTAATTAGATTGCAGCCAAGAAATTGCAGAAACATCAAATGTGAGCTCAGAACAAAAAGAACACTTCCAGCCAGATAAAGAAGATGAACCCAATACGAGGTCTAGAAAGTGTTCATCTGAAAAGAAAAAGAAACAGGTAAGAAAATCAAAAGGCCCTCAGATCTCATAGCTTGAACGCATCATACGTGGTATAGCGCCACTGGTTTTCGTCAAAGCCTTTCCACAACACCTTCAGGCACACACACACACACACACATAGAGAGAGAGAGTGTGTTGAGGAAAGGCTCCGACAAATAAACACCAAGCGACCACTCAATACATTAGATTTGTGCATCATTGGGCGCAGAATAGATAAAACACAATTAATTTGAATGAAGAGTTAACTCATATGGCCTTAATCATTGCCAATAGAAGTATAGGGTTTTCTTCAAATAGTCAAATGTCTATGACTTAAGCGCATTTGGGCGACTATTGACGATCTAATATCCTATTCACATAGCCGCCGAAACAACGACGACCATATCAACCACTTCGAAGCTCTTTCTAATTCAGAAACATGTGTTTGGAGACAATGACACAAGCAAAAGTTTAGTAGTTGGATTTCCGATCTCTCAAGTAAACTTGTTATTCAAGTAGAAAAATAAAAGACCCAAGAACTGAAAACAATTTAGGAGCATCAGATATAGCTTTCTAGGCTGCAACGTGCATCAATATAGCAGACTCAAAGTCGCTCAGAGCCCAGTGCATGTATCATCATTCACTTTCACTTCATTCAACTTAAAAGGACGAATTCAAAACCCCACATAAGCCATGGTTAAGACGGAATGTAAACCAAAGGCGGTTCCAGTAGCAACCACGCATATTAAGAAAACGAAATTGAATTATTACAAATAAAAATGAGGCCTCAGATCTCATAGCTTTAAACGAATCATACACGGCTACAATGCTAATGGCATCCAGTGAAAGCCTTCGTACGCCAACCACCACTACCAAGAACGCCAACCACCACTATATATATATATATATATATATAGATAGAGAGAGAGAGAGAGAGAGAGAGAGAGAGAGAGAGAGAGAGTAGCAGTGAAGAGATGATGGTGATGATGAAGATGATGGCGGCGGCGGCGGATATGGTGATCAGTGAAGACTTAACGCTTCAACCATTAGCAGCCGTTCACTACTCTTAAATGTGTGCATCATAGGCCTAAACACGCAATACTCAATACACATTCATCAGATTAAACAAAATTGACAAAAGAGATAAAGAAGTAGAAAGAAAATGCGTTTAGATACATCCGCTGCTGGTGCATTATAGAAAGGGGAAAGTGGAGACAGCTAGGGTTTCAAGTAGCTGTGTTCAAAGTTTATACCAATTCATATTAAGCCTATTTCTTAGGCCCAAATATGTCTTGAATGGCTGGGTGGCAAGATGCAATTGGCCCGTCTAGGGTATAGATTACATGATTATTACAATTATCGATCAGGCACAATTCTTTCTTTAATTCAATTTATTTTAATAATTTATGTTATTAAAATTAATTAATTATTTATTTATTTTTATAAAATATTTAATTTTTAAAATTAAAATATATCAATTAATTTTTATTTAGTAATTTTATTTTAATTAAATTTTAACTTTTAAGAACAATTTCTTTTAAATATACTTCAAATTTTTTAATTTTATTTAATCTTTAGTTAATTTAAAATGATTTAATATCAATTAAATCTTTAAACTGAAAAATTTTTATCTACGTAATTTAATTTTTAGTCTAATTTTTGAAATTAGTTTTAACAATAAAAGACATAAAAGTAGGAATTAAACAAAGGAAACCATTACCACGTTGAGAGTTGAGAGTGGGACTGTTATCTTCTCGCAAAAGTCGCAATAGTGGCCACTATATCTATATAGAGATACCCACAAACTTATAATTACTCAGAATCTTCAGCTTTCAGACTTTTTGAGTGGTAGCTCCACAAAACCCTGGATAACGCTTATCTCACTCATGCGCGCACTATATTGTTAGGCTAAAATCTTTTTGATGATATTTTTATATGTTAGAGAAGTAGCACAAATTTAACTTTTGGACCATCCCACCTCTATAATTGGTATAAGATTGCCCTATGATTTATAACGTAGAGTCGACAACTCATTAATAAAGTGGCCTACTACTTCTCCTGGTAATATATTTTATTGACAGCACACGATGACGTTCGCTAAATCTTTGGAGGAAATGAAAAGGCAGCTAACGAGCTAGCTGTGCTGTCTTCAATGGAACAATCTATTAGTAACCACTGCTTGGAAAGGCTCATAGTTTCCACGTTGAGTACAAGATTTCTATAAAGTTTTAGCTGTTAATTTGTCAATATCATACGGTGAATCCGAGAAAGTATATGAAAGAAACCAAATGATACAGGATTTTCAACATCATCACTTATTTATAAGCTTCTAAATCAGTCAAAAACCGGCCATTACAGATAATGGATTAAACAACTATAAATGAGTTTATCAAGACCCTATAAACAAAGACCTAATTAGAGCCCGAGAAAGCAACCATTGAGATTAGCTTACTCATTAAGGAGTGCAATTATATAGTCCATCAACCCTTTTCCTCCTGTCACCGAATCATGAACTGTGAGTGACTCGGAATATACATTAATAATATCACAAGTTGTCATTTGTATAAATATGAACAAGCATGCGTTTCATGGGAGTGTATTGGGAGTCCACTTGTGCGCACAGAGAAAGAGAGAAGATATCCTTGGATATCCTTGATATCCGTCCTTCATTTTTATTCTTAATGTCTATCTCTGTAGGGGTACTCACTGATATGGGTGGTCTAGGCCATCTATGGCGGAATGAGAGTATAAGAGCATACATGTCTCCTTCAGTAAGAGTTCCGGAATCCCGATGAGTGCTGATTCGCGCTTCTGTCGGGGTTGCAATTGCAGTGCTCACTTCTCAGAAATCTGTCAACTGTTGATTCAGAGCTCCCACGAATGTTCATGCAAGTTTGTGAAAGCTGGTCAAGGATATGTATATATGTACTTGGTAGGAATATTTGAAATGAAGCCTGATCAGGTGAGCTCTAAAGTGTTAGCTTGTACCCAAATTCATTGATGAAGGTGATCGTCACGGTTCTGTCCTATATGTGTAAAGAAAAGACGAAGTGAAAATCTTCCTGTAAGTAGAAGTATCCGTATGTGGTTTTCTTTACAAGTACAATGGAAAATCATATAATTTCCCGACTTTACATGCTTTTATATTTTCAAGAATATTTAACCATCCAATTTTTGCGTAGTACCTTTTCTCCTTCAATCCGGTATCCGCTACCAAAACCTGAGCTTCATGCGATGATTCGTCATGTTTTAAAGAGTTAACTAGAACCTTTACTGTTCGGTAGAGGAGCACCTGCGATCACTAGAAGTGATTTTGTTTTTAATTAGAGAAAGGAAAAGGAAAGAATAGAAAAATGAATATGTACATAATATGGGACAGAATCGGTTAGGACCACTGTCCCTTCTATAATACAGTGTCTTCATCATTCCCATTATTTCACCATTCATTATTTAGCTTGTAACATCAAGGACATCATAAGATGAAAAGTTTAATCAATTAAAAATTATTTCAATTACACATCCTTTATCACTAATCATGGTTGAATCATTAACTAACTACACGTTTATATATCAAAAGGAGGTTAAATTGAGTAAATTTTGAAATGGAACTATATTATTGTCAATTTCTCTATATGCTACTTTGTATTAGGTCCTATTTATTAAGATTGTCTCACCATAATCACATACTTAATTGTAAGACTAATTAAGTAAATCTTGCACTCAATGTTTTAGTATTAAGTGACGATAGTGATCAGAAAAGTAAAGAATGTAACAAAACAGAGAAGAAATAAAAATAAAATGTGAAAAGAAAAAATAGAACAACTAAATATTATTTTTTATTGAAAATTGGAGTAATATTTTAGCATACTTATAATGAATTAAAGCATTTATTTATAAACTTGAAACATAACATACATCATACTATTATGCAGCTATCAATGCAATAAAGATGACTATTAGCTTCTTCTTCTTCTTCTTTTTTGCTATGATTTGAAATTCATAGCTAATAATAAGTATTTGGTTACAAATTTTCTAAATCATAGCATATTGAAGTATTACTATACAAATAAATATTTCACAAATTTTTTTGAAGACTATTAGTTATATTTATTTTTACTATGAATTTGGTTTTGTAGTGAAAGCTATTTTGTAAATAGGTTAGGTTTAATCTTTATAGCTAACAACTTTTAGCAATGTTATTAAACTATGAATAGAATTTCGTAGTAAAAAACGCCGAATTATACCTTTCAACTACTTTTTAAACTACAAAATAATTTTCATAGCTAAAGAATTTTGGCTACAAAAATATCTTTGTAGTGAAAAAATATCTTAAAAATCACTTAAATGACATCATTTTCTTTTAGTTGATAACCTAATTGAACACTTTGTTTCCTCTTATCGTCTCCTCCGATTCTTCTTCTTCTCTCATTGTTTCTTCTGAGTCTATTTTGTACTCCTGTTCCAATTTCAGTTTGTGGTTGTCCTCTTCCTTAGTTTTAGGGTACTTCTCTAGTCTCTCTCTCACTCTCTCGCTCTCTCTCTCTTTCTTATTCTTAAAGGTCTTCTAAGCACTGAACTTATACCGTAACTTGGGCCTACTCTTTTGTAAGGCAATCTCACTTAGCTCCATTAAAGTAAGATTCAGCCTTCTTACGTGATCGTTGACCAACAATCTTGGTTTCAAATGACTTACGACCTTTACAGTGTTTAACCCTCACACTCTTGCAAGAAAATTGCGAAAGTACTAAATATCAATGGCAACAATAAGCATAAAAGAGATACAGCAAAATGTTAACTTTTATTGCTTCCCTCAAAGTATATAAAGGAATACTTTCTCAATCTTTGTATTTTACACTGAAAGGAACAAGACTCAGATGAGCTATTTATAGATATCTTTGACTTGATGGCCAAGTTCAAATCTTAACAGAACTTATTACCTAGATCACATCTTACCTTATCATATTACATCACCTTATCTAATTAGATGACATCCTCATCTAAATAAGACTATATCTGATAGGATCTATCTACATCACAACTAACAAAATAAAAGATAACATCTATCTAGGAATGATCCATCCAGCGAAGATCTCCACTATATTCAGATGATCCTCTCATATGGTTTTTATCCTTTAAAGTTGATGTCTATCTGTTGTGATCTTAAATGTCACATCATCCAAGACCTTCCATGATCGCTATCTGTTAATAGTGAGCCATCTAAGCCCAAAGACTGTTATAGCACACCTGTTTAATTCAATGCTTCCCCATGTCAAGTCCATTAGTCATGGTCTGTTCATTTGAGCATACACTAACTCCTTAGTCCATCAAGAATCCAACCTTATCCAAATCAACTTGTACAAGTTCTAAAACTCTATCAAAACTCGCATCAAGCTTGATCTAACTTGCTAAGTCACCTTGAAACTCTCGCATGCCACCGTCATGCATGTGATCCAACTAATCTTCAACCTGATGTCCATCTCAAGCCTTCTTTTAGTCTCACATCTGAGTCTTTTATTTTGTTGAAGATTTCTGTCAATATACGCCAGTGCATGCCAACACCTAGCATTGTCCCTTTTCCTTACCTACTCACAAGTCTTTGCCTTGTTCCCTCGTCTTGAGTGTCAAACATTAGTCAAAACTTGCCAATGCCTACACATTTCCACTGTTAGGACTTAGGAGTCTAACAGTAGTCCTCTTCCCAAATTTTGAGGTACTTCTTTAGTCTCTTTTTCACTCTCTCTCTCTCTCTCTCCCCATCGCTTTTGTTGTCTTTATAATGCCTTTGACATTTGCTTTTAACTTCTTCTAGGTCACAAAAATTTTCATGAAGAGTGTTGGAGATTTCTAAGGCTTTCTTTACTTCATATTCATATCTCCATTTCTTTAAGGTTCTATTGTTTGATCTGCTTGATGACTTGGGGTTTACTTTCTTCACCATTAGAAAGAAAAGAAGCTCCAAAAGCTGCCTCTCTCTCTCTACCCCCTAAAACCTATTTCTTAGTAATAATCTTACATTTGAGTCATTTAATTATCAATTCGCTAAGGAATCATATGCATAACACCTCATTTGTAAGCTTATTTTATATTATCCACCTTATTTTCGATAGACAGATTGGTATCTTCAAAAAGTCTGATAAGATAAGCCTCATCACCTTTTTTGAAGAGTCGCAAAAGTGTTACTCTAGAACCTCATATTCATCTTAAGTCTTGAGTGATTTCCCTTACGAGAAGCTCGTGTATCAACAACTCAAAGCTCTTCTGGTACTTTTTGATCTCTCTCAAAGTGACAATTATGCCATTGTTCTTTCTCTTTTTTTTGAAAAATTGTGTTGGAATTTGTATCAATTAATTGTTTGTTTGTATTTATGTACTTTATCAAGTAATTCTATTAAAATTTTGAATTATCTTTCTGGCAGTTTAATAAATTGATGAAGAACTAATCAAAAAATAGACATTTCTTTTTCCAGTCTCTTTTTTATTGACATATAAAGCTTGGTGTTTAATATAAATGAGAAGTTTGAGACCCAAGTAGTTGAAGACAATAGATAGGTCCAATACATTCAATTTGAACTAGATGACACAAGTAAATCACAATATATCAATTCCAAATATCTCTAATTAACACCAAACATTTAACACTTTACATTTAACTCTTTACATTTAACATCTTTACATTTAACAACAAATTATCTCTATATTCTACTCCCTTTTGTGTTTAACAAGACAAGTAAATCAATTCAATACTGATAAACAGTAACTATAAATGCTACCATTAAGGGGATAAATGAACTTTCTACCAAAGTTTGAGGATAAAAATTACAAGATAATATAGAACATTCACTTTCAAAGTCCTACAATTTCTGTTATTACAGTTTACATTGTCTCTTCAAAGCTTGATATGTTATATTCCAAGAACAAATGAAATATTTATGTCCAACACTAGGTGACTTTATTGAGATTGTACATCATAAGGGGTTATGCAGATCAAAACAATACAAAAGAAATACATAATATCAGTTCCAAATTTCTCAGTTTAATATTGAATTAACATTGAACATTTAACAACTTTACATTTAACACTAAATTATCTCCATATTCTACTCCCTTTTGTCTTTAACAAGATGAGAAAATCCATTCAATATTAAGATAAACAATAACTATAAATGATAACACTAAGCAGACAAATGAATTTGCCACCAAAGTTTGAGGATAGAAAGTATAAGATGACATAGAATGTTCACTTTCAAAGTCCTATAATTTCTATAATTACATTTTAGACTGCTTGTTCAAAGTTTGATATGGTATAGTCCAAGAACAAATGGATTGTTTATGCCTATCACTAGGTGGCTTTATTAAGATTATACATCATAAGGAGTTACCTAGTATTGTATTATCGGTTGATCGTTTTTTGATATCTTAATGGTTTTCTCATGTTTATGTCTGACTAAAACGTTAAAATAGCCAATATCTATGTTTGGTTCTATAACTTTCATTCATCAATGTTTAGAGTATATTACCAAATGACAATCCTCTTTGTTACATACGAGTTAGTTACTAGCTAGTACATAGTGGTATAATTATTTGACCTATGCCATATATTGATTACAGCGACATTGCAATATTTTTAAGCCTTTCTCTATATGAGGTTAAAAGATTTACTAAACTTCATATTCTTGAGAATAGAAGTCTACTTGAATGTTGCATGGTTGCATGAGTGATGTTGAAACTTGAAGATGAACACTTATATCTACTCATGTCATGTTCTTACATTTTGCAAAGAAGGGGAATATATACAAAAAAGGTAAGAAAGATGTCATACGAACTAACATTTTCTCGTACCCGAAATGTGTATATGTGTGTTGGCTTGTGGAAATGGGCAAGACCTGAAATTCCTTATGTTATTTTTCTAAGCACCTTATAATTAAGAAATTCCACGTGAAGAATCTAACTTATATTTATAATGCATAAACGAGCAATATAAATAACGATATTAACAACAATAACTTAGTGAAAGTCTCGTCGATACGTAAAATTTAGAGAGGTTTAACAGTATGCAACTTTACCCCAATTAATAAAGAGATTATTTTTGATAGACTCACGTGAAGAAAAATTATTTATATATATATATATATATAATACATAAACTAGCATAAACTACACATGATTACAACCAGACAAAACATTTACATGCGTAAGCAATAGGGACTATTATATGAAAATATATAAACTACAAGTAATCACAACCGGAAAAAAGAAACAAGAACCACATCATATAAATTTATAAACTAAAATAATTACAACTAAACAAAAGAAATAGGGACCTAGGTCCCCGTGATGTATTGTTGTCCTCATATTCCCCAGTAGTCGTTGGGGCGCGGGAGTAAGAGACGTAACGGAGCACTGGCTGGTCTATCTGTTGCGATGTGCGGAAGACGTAAGAAGCTGTAAGTCCACCTGCTGCGAAAACGACATTTGGTTCACTTGTTGCGATGAGTGGGAGTGCAAGAGAGACAAACGATAAGTGTTATGGATTAGTTTCAAAAAATTAAGATTCAAATCTTACTTTATTATAATCATTCAAAATATACTTTTATTCTAATTTCAAATTTAAACAGAATATTTTCATTACATTGAAATTCCTTTTTATCCTATTAAATATTAAAGTTTAAATTAAAATTTAGTAAATAAATATTAATTTTTAAGTTTTGTTTTCACTAAAAACATTTGAA
The DNA here is from genome assembly GCA_027563885.1 of Erythroxylum longipes. Classification (NCBI taxonomy): domain Eukaryota; kingdom Viridiplantae; phylum Streptophyta; class Magnoliopsida; order Malpighiales; family Erythroxylaceae; genus Erythroxylum; species Erythroxylum longipes. Next base: position 8,864,629 of record JAOQMS010000002.1, on the reverse strand, counting down.
TCGAAATTGCTCGTTGTATTTGGGTTCAAACTGTTTCTACCCTATTCTTAGGCGTCTATCCGTGAGTCTCGTTTATTGAATGAATAGATACTCATAGTACAGAGTAAAAACAGGTGATCTGCTCCCATGCCTTTACCTTTACTAATTCGTCTTTGAAAATCAGCACATCTGTGTCATGAGAACTAACATAAAAGAAGAATTAGGTTAGTTTCATCGTTGTGAGACAGTTAACGAAAGGAAATCTCCTGAATAAGCACATCAAAATTAAATTACTGGATACAGCTACTAAATGGGGTTTCCAAATCCGAACTCTTAAATCTCTTTTTTCTCTGTTCTCCTTCTTTTCCCAAACTAAGGCAATAAATAAAAGTTTTAACAAAACACCATAAAACCATTAAGAGCACAGAAATAAGTCCCTTCAATGAGCACAACTGCTTGCACTTTCTTGTATTTTGAGTTGTACATATCTGCATATAACCACCCAAATCTACAGACCCCTAGATAGAAAAGCACTTACCAACTAAATGTTCTAAATTTTAAGCATGGTCTCTTTTTTTCCTTCTATTCACATGCCAGTTTGGTGTCAAAGCTGCTCAAACAGATGGCAAAGGCCTGAAATGCTGACAAAGGATATCGGTAATCCATTGTGAACATATCTTTTCCCACCTTACCAAATTGGAGAATTATGTCAGATTGGGGAGGCTGTGATGATGTTGGTGCAGCAGCAACAGCAGCAGCAGCAGCAGCAGCAGCAGGGGGCTGTGTTGCAGCAATAAGCTGAAAGTTTTTCACCGAGGCAACTGTAACCCTCCCGCGAAAATTGAGGCACCAGCACTGCAACTGCTCATGCCATCTGGGTGCCTTGTTCTTGAGAACCAATGGCCTCTCTTTGCCATCATCTTCTTCATCTCGGGGTCCACCAATATCAGAGAACCGGGAACTACTGAATTCACTAGAATTATCAACAGATTTTGAGAAAGAAATACTCCTAAATGAGTCTTCAAGGGAGCGGGGAAGAAGCTCAGGCTGGCCTGGGACACAACCACCTGGTTCAAGTGATGAGGCAGGGATCGAATACATGGTGCAGTGCATCCTTCGTGGACCCCTTGTGCCTAGCACATTCAGCTCATATGTGACCTGTGCAATATTATAGCTTCCAGTGGGGACCTTTGGGGAAACTTTCTTTGAGTAGAACCTAGAGCTTCGGCCAGGCGGACAGAGCTGAGAAGTATTGTATGGGGGCTGAGTGTCATAAACAATGAACTTGGTTCCAAGAAAATTTGACCTGAAATAGGAACAAGTATGCATGTCAGGATGACTTATGCATAAGATAACCAATCTCATCAAAACAGGAATCATAACCAACAACGCAGAGCTTATATGTTCAAGTGCATCGATTTGAACTGCAATTTTGTCTATTATGAAAGCTGAACTTGCAAGAAAGATGATCAAAATTGAGCCATGGAACACTATCACATAGCTAAACGAACGTTTTACTAGAGTATGACCCAAATCTGGCAAACAATGGATTGGAAATAAAACTTCCTAGAGGGCCATTCTCATTACTTCTATCCTTATGGCCAATGACAACTACATACAAATATCACCAACGACCACAACTTTGAAGTGCATGAATGGAATGCTACTCTTGTCACCAAAGCAATTTCAAGCAGACTAAGCAAAATGATACAAAGAGTCCTTTGTCATGAATGCAAACAGACGCATACTGAATTAAAATCAAAAAAACTTTATTTTTTGAACTAACAAAATGGAAATTAATATCCACATTACCATGTAACATGCACAAACATACTTGAACAGTTAAACATCTTGTAATTATTATCATAACCACACCCGTAATTCCAACTCGGGTACACAACAGCAATGGATTTTTGTGCAAGTTAGTAACATCTTGAATTTGTCGAATGTAAAGGTGAGATTAATTTCAAAGTATCCTCCTTAATCCAATTACACAAATTAATACTACATAACCTTACGAATCATTTCTAAACAAAGTTCAGCATGTTGCTATATGATAGCCAAATTTCCTTCATTTCATCCTAAAAGGGGAAATGAGGGAAAAGAAAAGAAAATTGGTACATGTAACCAGGTAAGCTAAGTAGACAAGTGTTTGCCTCAAAAGCACTTTTCACTTTCATTTCCTAATCTACAATCAAAGATACTGACTTCAAAAATGTTTCAGTGAAGCTAGATTGCAACCAAAGTAGATTGATTAGTTGGGTTTACAATGCCCTATATTTGTGAGTCACAAGTCCAAGACAAGTTGACATCAGTAAGAAATCATATTTAGGACCTGAGGCCTTACCTCAGTTTTCCAATGTAAGTGTTGCTTGATCTTGATATGTTATCAGCATCCATGGAGATTACATATTCTGTGCAAGTAGTTCTCCGCGTCCGTTTCGCAGACAGAAGAAACTTTCCATTTTCAACAAGTAAAGCTGAAGAAGCATGAAAGCAAACAAGATCACAATTTTAGACAACAACTAAAAGAAAACAAAAAAAGAAAGGTTGTGTGGGATATAGGAAATGGATGGGCAAGGAAATCAACAAAAAATGAAGGAAAGAGAAGGAAAATGAGTTGTTTTTAGTATCACAATGACTGGCTCAAACTGCATGAATTATAAACCCCCCAGAATTAACTTGTACGAACCATTACGACTTTAGATGCAGGAAGCAAAGCAAAGAAAAGCAATCTATCAGTTGTGAAGATAGATTATATAAAGACAGAGATATGAAGTTGATGAGGACAATTACATCAGAAGAGAAAGAGATTTTGAATAGAATCTAATCCTAGAGTTTACCCAAATACTTTGCCCATACGAGGAATGATGCAGTTACACATACATAACAATCAAAATGCATCCTCATCATCCAAACGCCAACTTTTCAGAATCACAATAATGTGATTGCAGACATAATTTCATCATGACCAAGGAAAATAGTACTCTAATTGAAAAATCCACACACTTGCACGAAACAGAGGATCATGGGAGCATGGCCCAGGTAGAACAGAAAACCTGTGGCTTATAATCGCTACTCTATGTTAAACAGTAAAGGAAGCTACTCAGTTTCAATTCAAATGATAAAGGGGGGAGAGAAAGACAAGAATTGAAAATTTTCGAGATAGTGCTAGCAAAGATAATTAGTTACTGAATTAACTACTGCATATCAGAAAGCATCATGTCTTCAAGTCACTTGAAGAATAATAATAGCACATAATTCCTTCCATCCATGATGCAGGAGGAAAAAAAACATAATACAAACATTATGAAGAATACACAAACGACCCACATTATACCATATCAAAATTTAATACACTGGTCCAGAAAAACATACAAAACTATATTACATCCAAACTTTTGGACTCATATTCCATGGCCTCACAGTAAATGACCATTAATTACTGATAAGAAAAATACTCAAATGAAACAAGCACACACATAATCATAGATTAAAGAAAAGATGAGGCAACTTTATAAATCACAAAATGAAGCAAAACTTACCAGGGCTAAGACAAAGGAAAAGATGATAAGTTGACTTAGATTTATCCCTCTTAATAAAGCACTGGATAGTTCCATCCCTGGCCCCAGGCTGTAAAAGACAAAACAAACAAAGATAGCAAGCATTAAACACTAAGTGGTTCTAAGAAAAGCCCTCCTCTAAAGCAAAAAAAGAAAGCGCATCCACATGTAAAACTTCAATAGACAATCTAGTAGATACAGAAACCAATTAAATGCATCAAGTTTAGCATATTAAATCCAATTCCATTCTATAAGGAAAATGAAGATCAGAAAATTATTGTATAAACTCACCTGCTTCAGGGAAACTGGAAAAGTAATCTTGCCACAGAACTCTGGACTTCTAACTATTTCTTTACACATATCCCTCCATGACCTGCACACTGCAGCACAAGCAACAACATGTTTGCGAGCAGGCCAAGTACTCTCACTTGCTTCCAACCTCTTGATCACATCACGCAATAACTCAGGTGGAAGGCTAGCCCACCGGCTGCTCTGGATGACTGCAGGTTGATCATGCAACTCACTCGATGTGCCATGAGATTTCCCTCTATGGTGACCTGGTAGCCTCACCTCAAAACTCCGCCTTGATAAGCTCCCAAACCCATCCCTCATATCACGCACTATGCTACGGAAAGACATTTACTCCAATAACCAGTTGGTCTACGTTATTATAGGCTCAAATCTTCTCACACAAACAGTGATTACAGACAGATACAAACTGCAAGACACGTGCACAACAACAGATCAGCTATGCTTTTTTCAAATTGTAGTTGCAATGCTTGACAATAAAGAAAGAAAAGAAAAAGAAGACAGATAGGAGAAAAAGCACAAACCAGGAAAAGAAGATTCTCATATATAAAAGGAAAGAGTCACATGGACCAAAAAGCACCTAAAATACCATACTTTATCAGAAACATCTTTTGGCGGGTTTTGAACCTAACCTTCCAACACAAATTGTCATAAACTCAGATCTGATTTCTGATATAAAACTTTTACGCAAATTACGAATCTAAGCAAAGGAAAGGAGAACAGTATCTATAAGTTATGCACCATAACTATGTCAAGTAAATATGAAAGAAATAATTGATACCAACAAATTCAACTCAACATCCAACTTCGTTCATGGTGAAACTCAACTATCTAAGCCCATATAAAAACTTAAAGGTTCAACTTGGCCAAATTTCTCCGATGAAAAACACCCACCACTAGATCACAGAAAATTCAGAATCCTATATCAAGGTAGTACATATGTATGAATATAAATCAAAAAGAAGTTTAAGCAAAACCAGGAAATAAAAAAAAAATTCTAGAGTTTAGCAAGCGATGTCAACAAGAAATGATATCTAGAGATTCCGACTTCCCTGTTTTACGTCTTGCCCAGTAAATCTTTTTGTTGACTAAGGCAACTGATATTCATCCATTACAATTTTCCAGAGACAAGTAGGCGATGAATTGAAACATGATTAACCATACATTCCAATTTTAAAAAGTTTATGAAAAAATGATAATAAAGCACCAACCTTTAGACCGTAAGCACCGACAAGAAAAATTCAACTCCCAACCTTCACAGATCAACAAAATTCAGTGCAAAGATCACTACTTGTCAGGCAAAACTCTGCATCAAAGACACAAACTTTAGGTCGCCCAAATGTTCCGCAACCCAGAAAACTTGTCAAACAAAACTCACAAAGAAAGCATAAAATATTTTACTTCACAAGAGGTGAACCACCTTCACCAGACTCCAGTAAATTAGAAAACCTAAACGGGTACTACTCAAACAGTACCAAACTTTTCAGGGTTTCGAAGATCACCCATCAAGACAGAGACTTTGGATTCTCTGATGGAATTATCCTCCCGAAACAAACAGAAATTGAAGATGACCTTATAAGAAACGAAATGAAGAAACAGGAAAAAGAAGGTAGAAAAAGATGTAAACGGACAATAGTGCAAGTCAATATAGCTCACCCCCATCCTTCCGAGTCAGATCCTTAGCTTTACCACACGGTTTCTCTCTCTTGCAGACTGTACAAACACGGACTTGAAGGAGAGGGTTAAATCCAGTTCAGGTCAGGAGCAGACACATTAAAAAAGAGAACAAATTAATAATAATAATAATAATAACCCAGGATTGTCACTTAATTAACTAAAGAACTAATTCAATTTAGGTTTTGTACAATTATTGTCCACTAGTTTCTAAAGAGTCCTTTGACGGTTGACCTTAACTTCCCGTTACTTCACCGACTTCCCCAACTCCGTCATCTTTTAATTATGCGGCGCACATTAGAATCAAGAGCGCACGATAACAATATAACGAGTTATATTGCATTTGTTTCTTTTAGCAATCTACTGCATAAAGCCCAACATTAGAAAAGACTATTCTCTGTGTAAACCTAACTACAGTCTACAAATTAGAATAAAAGATTGAATAAATAGTACTTAAAGACCAACTAAATACTAATTGTCTTTATGACTAATATTTATAGTTAGTCGTTTGTTGAAGTGTCATCACTGATGGGCCGCTTTTAAATTATTTTTGTCCACCATTTGACTACGTCAGGAGCTTGTGATTGGCTTTGATGTTGTCCTTCGTACAAGCAAGCGTGATGCACACTGCAACTGTGATGGTATAGTAGTCGATTGGAAATTGGAATTCTTATTTAATTACAAAATTCTAAAATGTCGTAATTGAAATTGTGGAAGATGTTTAAGCCATATTTAAATCTAAAGTTTAAGAGAGATAGGAGCCGCTGTCGTGTCGTGTGTTATAAAATCAATCGGCGCTTTTACCGTTCTAACAACGAAAATAAAAGTTATTTTGAAAACATGACAAGTGACTCGAATTAAATGAAAACAAATCGTTAGGTTTCTTGCCATGCTTTTTGGGAAAAATACAGTTAGAATTGTGGGGACAAACTATAATAATTGCTAAATTATTCAATAATTAATCAAATTAGAAATAATTATCAAAGACATATTTTATTTTATTTTATATAGGTTATTTAAAAACATAATTAGAGATAAAGGTGCATATTACCGGATCTTCCCACATTCAATTTTTATCAACAAAATTTTTATTAAAATGTTGTTGTTGTTATAATATAATTGTTAGTGTATGTATATATATATATATACATATTTCAAAAAAAGAAACTCTTGTAATGAAATTGTTTTTCTTAGAAAAAAGAATTAGTGTGTTATTTTACTATCCAATTAATACAAACAATAATAATAACATCCAGTAAAAATTTTGCTAAATGTAGAATTTAAAAAGGTACAATAATACACAGTTTTACTCATAAATAATAGTTTTAAACGACGTACTATCTAGTTAATATTAGAACTAAATTGGCGTTTTATTTTAGAGCTAAATCGCTCAATCTTCTATTATTTTATTTTGTTAACAAGTCAACCATTTAAAATAACAAAAGAAAAATATCATAAATAAATTAAAAATACTGAAATTTAAAGTTCTAAAACCGATGCCCATCATATTCTATGTACTGTATGCTTATGTCCATAGAAAACAGGTACGAGAACGGAACAAATAGGATATTCTGTGTACTGCATATCCTAAAAAATGCAATAACTCACAATGAGTCATAGTTAGACCAAGTCGACATAACCTAACTGCTAAGAAAAGCACTCATTAACAAATTCTATATGAAATAAATCTATGGATAAAAGTTTCTACTAATTCCAGACCTTCAAGTCCTTGTATACAAGTTGATCCAATGAAGAAGAAAATTGTAGTTGATGATAAGATAACCAAATACCAATCATCACCAAACCTTTTTCAAAGACAAGTATGAAGTAGGTGGGTTAATTTGACTTGGGGACGGCTTTTCCATTGTGAAATGGATCCTAAGAGAGTAGGTTTTGAAACCTTTGGCATGAGAACTTCCTCGTTCATTTCCTTAAAGTGATTCAATTGATGATGTAGAGCATGGCATGCTTATTGTGTCTTGAAATTTCTCAGTGTTGATGTCCATATACACAATTAAATATATTATGGACGGACAACATAACCCTATTAAATAGACATTAACGTGATTATTAATGTGTATAATACGTCAACTATTTGTTCTGTAATGAATCGTTGAAGTATCCAAAGCAAAAATTAATAAATATGATATGATGCACACAAATGTGTAAAAAAATTATTAGGTTATTAAGAATTTCTAAAGTTTGGTTAATTAATATTGGATGTAATAACCCTATTAATATTGGATGTATTTCCTTATCCTGTTCTTCACTGACATCAGAGATAATGAGATAGTATAAAGTCTGCAAAGGATCGACAAGTGAGGTGATAAATGATCTTGTGTTTTACTTTGAGATTGGGAGAACCCTTTGGCGACACGTTTAATTAAAACCAACTTGTTATTTATCTTACTTCACAAGACAGAATCGTATGAGATTTGATTTGTGAAAACATTATCATATGTGAAGTATGCAATTAAATAATTAACCTTGTTATCTTTTTACAATTAGATAAACAATAAACAAGAGTTAGGTAACAGAAGGGAAAAAAAAAACAAAAGAGAAAGAGATGAATTGGTGTCACCTTCTAGGTGACTTGCCTTAAAAGGAGTCGTTATAGAGAGACACATAATTATGAGTTGTTTTAAAAAAAGAAACGAATTTAGTTGGGGTAGTTATTGAACCATGATAAAGATAAACGATGGAGTTAGAGGATGACGATGATTTGCTACATTGCTATCGGAAGTGAAAACAAAAAAAAAAACTAAAATAAAAGACACCTTTTTATCATGGTTACATTGGATTGATACATGCGTCGGGTTTCACTTTTTATGTTTCTATTTCTCGTGGCTATGCCAACGAAAGAAGAACCAAATTCTGCTTATACCACATATTTTTATATAAAATTTTAAATTAAAATTTCCTTTATTCTTAATTCTACTTCCATAGTATGTTAGATATTTTCTTATAAAGATGGACAATAATTAATTGCATTTTGTCAGTTTCTAATTACTTATCAATTAATTTATGTAAATTTGATTCGGATAAAGATAATAAAGTGACCTGATAAATGATCAAGGTTAATGTGATGAAGTCTAGAAGAAAAATTGACCCCCATCAATGTAGATCAAATCCATATCAGACTTGTAATATGAATGTCCAATACAGAAGCTATATATAGAGGTTAAGGTCTCATTTAGTTAATTAAGTAATTCGTAAACATAAAATTACTCTGACTCATTTAAAGGTTCACGTTTTAAGAAAAGTACAGAAAGATATTGACCACATCTCGATGAGTAGATCCTGTGAAGGTGTCAGAGTATTCGTGCTCGTTTCAACCTCGGAAAGCTCCTCTAATTGTTATGGAACCGAAATAAGGTATTTATGTATTTCTTCATTATTTTCATTTTACATTAGATTCAGGATACGTAACTAAGGCTCCTATTACATATTACATATATTATCAAAGCGGTTACGCGATCAGATGGTTAAAAACAAAGTTATTTCACCTTTTTTAATAAGAGTTTCAGAGAATAACGATCCATTTTTTGGTTTTTTCCTCACGTATGATTGCTTGAAAGTAACCTACACATGGTTAACATTGAAAAACAAGTTGAAAACCAGACATGGAGTGCGAAAAACTAGCCGAAACTCGCCAGAAATCACCTCGACTGTTGCCTTCGACTGAGATCATCAGGCACCTGTGGTACGCACACCCGACACGTGCACAATGCATGTAAGAGGCCGATGGGTTGGGTGCGTGTCGATACATGTTGCAATGGATGGACGATTGCACATTGGGCACAGTAACCAACAGGCAATGATGGGACAGGAGCGTGAGCCATAAGCGCCAACAATGGTTCAGGTAGGACGGTGCTTGTGGGGCATACGCATGGCACGCGCCTGGCGTAACCGAACATGGGCACTCGTGACGTCATCATGACGTTGAGTGGATGTTATTGCTAGGCTTGACAATTTTGGCCCAAGTTGACTGGGCTATGAACAAGCCACGAGCCAAAATAGTTCAGTTGATCGGGCTATAGGCCGAGCACAGGTTAGGCTGAGCCAACCCATGGCCAGACCGGAACAACAAAAATGACATTGTTTTGTCAAAAACAACGTCGTCTTGTAAATTTTTTTATAGAAAGTAAGGATGGGCCTGCTCCACGGGCCATCCAAGGAGGGGTTGGGCTAGCTCGGCCCATTGACATCCCTAATTATCGCACAATAACATGGTGATGTCAGCACTATGGTACAACTGACGTTATGCTGACTTCAACATAGAAAAAACACAAAAATTTTAGAATTCTCGTAATGATGCCCCAGGTTGTTTTGGGTCAGTTTTGGGGTTTGGGGAATTCATAAAGTGAGTTTTTAAATTTTTCTGGATTTATTACATTGGTAATTTAACTCCAAAAAAGGTATTAAGGCATTCTAAAGTCATTTTTGAGTGAATTTTTGTGCTACGAACTTGACATGAGAAAGATACTTGAGATTTTCGTGTCTCGTGTGATAGATTCAGTGTTTGATAACGAATGATAGTGGCTTTGATTGAGATTTTTTAGGACAAAAGTCTCAAATAAGGTTAAATGATAATGTTTTCAGCACTTGTTGTGATAATTAGACTATGCATTCGAGTTTTGCATTATTGATGGGATATTTTGTCACATACTATATGCCTATAAAGAATGTGAGGACAATATACACGTGTATCCCCTATGTGTGTGGACCTTTTAGGTACTGATGAGAATGTAGTCGCTACAGTAGCCTTTCGAGTCAGTATTTTGAATTATTCTGCTTACATATTTGGGGATGTCTATGATCTTATGTTCGGTTATTCTACCCACAGGTGTTAGCCTTACATAGGATTTTAAGATGTCCATAAAGGCATTAGATAAAGGAAAATCATTGCTTAAATGATCTAGTGTCATGAGAGTTGATGGTGTGTACTCTGATCGCTTTTATTTGAAGGTCTGGTTGCATGTATTATGTATTCAGCCTACAGGTGTTTCATAATATGTGTATTTAGATTCTTAATAAAGATACTATTTTAATGCTTAGAGTATTGTTGTTATCCTACATATGTTATGATCTTTGCATTGTCATTTTGCAGTCACCTTTTCTGTCAACAACAACAATGTCACTATTGAAACCTGACCAGTTTTAATTTTAAGCAGTGGAAGAAAGATGTAAAGTTTGCCTTAGAGATGGCGAATATCAACATGACCATGTTGAGGGATAAACTATTTCCACTCACGTCCATCAGCTCGAAAGCTAATAAAGCAACCTTTGCAATCTAGGAGTGGTTAAACAGGATGTGCTATTTGACCATTAAGAGGTTAATCCCAGATCACCTACTAAGTGGACTACCAGACACTAACATAGTGGAGGAGTTTTTGGATAATGTTTCCTAGTGGTATAAGGTCTTGTCCAAAGCTGAAATAAGTACCTTGTGTAAAGAATTATTCCCTATAAGGTATACTGAAGAATAGGGAGTATAGGACTACATCATCAGGATGGTTCGCTGGAGATTCAAATTCATGATGCAGTGATGGTGCACCAAGCTCTAAATACGCTCCCACCAAAGTTTGGTATTTTAGTCACTTCTTATATTTTGCAAAATGAGAGTTGGGATATCAATGCCTAGATTTCCCGATGTATTGCTGAAAAGGAGAAACTGAAGAACACTCCTCGTACAGCTTTGTTTGCAACTAAAGGGAAGGGAAAGGCCAAGCCCCAAAAGTTCAAAAGTAGGAAATCCAAACCCTCTCCGCATTTACAGACTGTTCAGTCTAATATTACAAAATGTTCACAAGATTTCAAGAACATGCAGTGTTTCTTCTGCAAGAAAAAGGGGCATAAGAAATCTGATTGCTAGAAATATAAAGTCTAGAAAGTCAAACAGGAACTGTCAGGTAACTCCTTGGCGTATATGATTTATGAATCCAATATTACTATAGCCACATCTAGTTCTTGGTGGCTAGATATTGGAGCATCTAATCATGTTGCTTTCACAATGTAAGGGTTTAGATACATGAGAAAGCCAACTAAAGGGGAGGAGAAACTGATAGTTGACAATAATGAAGGAGTTAGAATTTTGTATGCAAGGGATGTATGTTTAAATCTTGATATGAGGTTTGTACTTGTATTACGTGACACATTTTATATAATGTCTTTTAGACGAAATCTGATCTCTGTATCAGTGTTAAACAAAGAAGGTTATAATTGTGTCATTAATCCTTTAGTTGTAAATTTATCTTTCAATGCAAAATATATTGGAAATGCCTTCTTGTCATATGAATTATATAGAATGTGTCTTACCCCTTATGAAATGTATGTTTCTTCATATATTGCTGAACCTATTACTCGAAAGAGACCTCTGATAAAGGAAATGTTATACATTTTATGGCATAAATGCTTACACTGCGTATGATTACTGTGATCCATATACTGAGACGGAACGAAACAAAAATTTAGAGACAGAACAGAACAAAAATTAGAGACAGTGAGGTGTTTTGTTGTAATTGACAAAACAGATAAAACTGTGTGTCTCGAGGACAGAAATGTGTTTGGTTGTAGTTGACAGAACATAGAAAACAGTGTCAATGACCAAAGTACCCCTACAGTATAATATGCTTGGAAATATATAATTCATTGATTATTTTAAAACGAATGATTTGTATTAGTATTTTTTAATTGTATCGATAAATAAGGAATTAAAAAATGAGGAACCTAAAAATTTAATGAAATGAACTATTGAATAGTAAAAATTCGTATAAGTTAACAATAAAATGAATTACGTAAATATTTTTTAATAATTATATCAATATTTTTAATTGTATTTGTATTTTTTAATTACGATGAAATAAAATGAAAAACTTAAATATTTAATGAAATGAGAAACCTAAAAATTTAATGAAATGAGTTATTGAAAAAAAATCCTACAAGTTAGAAATTCTAGTACATAATAATTTAATAAAACATCTAAGCATTTATGGAATTAATTACATAATAGGTTAAAGATACATTCAAGTCTTATATTTTATTAAGAATGTCTTTTTTTGTTATTTATAGTAATAATATGAGGGAATTTTTGTCCAACAACCTGCGTGTTTTGTTTATGTGACAGGCACAAGAAAGTTGTGCCACAGTTTTGGAAGGAACAAAAAATTTGTGTTTTGTGAACTGGAGATGAAACAAAAATGGGCAGTGTCAGCAACCAAACACTGCTGAACACAGGATTTTTGTATTTTGTTATTTGTCTCCACCCACAGAGTCATCAATCAAACCCAACGTTAGGTCACATTTCTAGAGATAGAGTTAAGAGATTGATAAAAGAAAACATTCTCCCAACTCTAAATTATGATGATCTAGAGACATGTATTGACTATTGTAAAGGTAAATTGACCAAAATAAAGAAAAAAGGGTCAACTCGAGCATCGGATTGTTGGATCTCATACATAGAGATATCAGTGTACCTTACACAACTGTAGTATGCAATTCTAGATATTTTCTGACATTTATTGATGATTATTCTTGTTACAATTATATGTTTTATTAAGGAAATGTCTGAAGTTCTTGATAAATTTAAGATCTTTAAGATTGAGATTAAGAATCAGTTGGAATATTTTATCAAGATTTTTAGATATAACCATGGAGGAGAGTATTATGGCAAACATGGTGTTTCAGGATAAGAAAAGGGTTCATTTGCCAAATATGTGGAATCGGTTGAAATAGTGACTCAGTTCATTATCCTAGGTAGTCCTAAGCAAAATGGTGTGACCGAAAGGTATAACCACGCCCTGAAGGACATGATGAAGTCAATGTAAAGCAGGACTAACCTACCTGATTACCTTTAAGGTGAAGCCATCAAGATGACATTGTATATACTAAACAGAGTCCTGAGCAAGTCAGTGCCGAAGACGCCTTTTGAGATCTAAAAAAGGTGGAAACCTAGCCTTTCACACAATCGTGTATGGGCTTGCCTTATTGAGGTACATTTGTATAATTCTTATGAAAACAAATTTCACACTCGTTTTACTCGTTGCTATTTAGTTAGATAACCTGACCACTCTTAGGGCTACATATTTTACTGTAAAGAAGGGGGGCTAAAATAGTTTAATCATAAACAATTAAGTTTTTGGAATACAATGTCTATGATAAGGGTAGACCCTCTCACCCTTTAGATAATAATAGGACGAATACTACAGTTATTTCGTATTTGCCACTTATACAATCAGGTTCGATGGATCAAGGTCTTAGTATTGTACCTATATAGGAACAAGAACCCATACCTATATAAATAGAGGTTCCTGAGGTACAAGAACCAATGTAGTTCCAAAGATCGATTAGAGTGAGATGATCTGCTATTCCATCTGATTATATAGTCTATTTGGGTGAACAAGACTATGATATTGGACATGTTGTGGATTCAGTTACTTTTACATAAGTTGTTTCTAGACCCTATGCAGATTTATAGTGGTTTGCAATGAAAGACGAGATACAATTCATGAAGCATAATAAGGTATGAGAGTTAGTTGATTTACCTTAATATTGCAAACCTGTTAGTTGTAAATGGTTGTTTAAGGCCAAGAAGGACACTCGGGGTAACGTTAAGCAGTTTAAGGGTCGATTGGTTGCCATAGGGTTCACTCAGAGAGAAGGAGTTGACTTTAATGTTACCTTCTCTCCGCATCCTCTAAGGATGCATTCAGAGTAATTATGACAATAGTAGCTCATTATGGTATAAAGCTACATTAGGTGGATGTTAAAACTGCTTTCCTGAATGGTGACTTTTGTGAAGAGGTCTATATGAAGCAACCTAAAGGATTTCAGGATCAAAAAGAGACTAACAAGGTTTGCAAATTGCGAAAATTGATATACAGTTTTAAACAAGCTTTCAAACAGTGATACCTAAAGTTTGATGAGGTTTTGGCCTCTCTTGGCTTATTAGAGAATGAAGTTAAAAGATGCTTGTATTACATGGTCAAAGGGAGCAAAGTTACCTTCTTATTGTTGTATGTGGATGATATATTGCTCACATCAAATAACTTGACCATATTACATGAGGTTAAGCCACTTTTGACCAAGAATTTTGACATGAAGGATCTTAGTGAAGCATTTTTTGTCTTAAGTATTCAGATTCATCGGGATAGATCTCAACACTCTTTAGGCCTCTTATAGAGAGCAAACATTGAGCGTGTGTTACAAAGGTTTAATATGGTTGCTTGTAAACCTGTCATAGCATCTATCTCTCCTGGTGAGAGATTATCTTTGGCACAATGTCCAAAGAATGATGTCGAGAGAGACACTATGAAGAATGTTCCATATTCTAGTGCGGTTTGTCGCCCGATGTATACCTAAATGTGTACTATGTCAGACATTGCATTTGTTGTTAGATTGCTGGGTTGATATCTGACTAACCTAGGGATAAACTACTGGAATGCAGTTAAACGAGTGTTCAGATACTTAAAGGGAACCAAGGATTATATATTGACTTAACAATCTAGACCTCACAGGGTATACAGATTTTGATTTTGCTATGTGTCCTGATAATCGAAAGTCCACTTCAGGTTACATTTTTATGCTAGCAGATGATGCAGTATTGTGGAAGAGTGTCAAGCAGACCCTGATGACTTCCTCGACTATGCATGCAGAGTTTGTAGCATGCTATGGGGCTACTTTACAGGCAGTTTGACTCAGAAACTTGATTTTTGAGTTGTATGTGGTTGATTCAGTGGCCAGACCCCATTTGATTGTATTGTCATAATCTTGTTGTTGTGTTGTTTAGTTACCACAATAAGAATATCACATAGTCTAAACATTTGGAGGTCAAATACTTGACCATAAAGGAGTTCATACAGAAAGGTGACATTGAGGTGGAACATCTGAGGACTGACAAGTTGTTAGCTGATCGTTTAACTAAAGGACTTCACCCACTTGTGTTTGAAAGACATGTATACAGTATGAGTGTATTGAAGTCCTGAGACACTATTAATTAGGGATCATTATGTTTGCTCATTGTATGTTTATACATTTTGATGTATTATGACAGTATGGTTATTATTAATAAAGATGATCATCTTTTTATCCTCAATAATATTTGTCATTATACATTGCCATAATACATGTGAAAGTCTTAAGGTCTGTGTCAATCTTAAGCATTTTAAAGGTCACTGGGCATATATACAGATTGACCTAGAGCTTATGTCATTAGGACACATATAGTTTAATAAGTATATCCATGGATTTTAACATGACATAAGGGGATATAAGTGTTTAACCCCATAAAGGTTTTCTCTAATGCAATTTAGCATTAGATGAGAGAGAACAACATTTCTCTGGTTCAATTTCGTATATGCAGTGCAACATAAAGTTTAGAGAAATTGAGACCTACAAACAGAAAGATGATACATATCCGATTATACAGGTATCATCCGAGTTTGCCACACTCTATTTTCTCATTCATGTTAGTAAGGTATTAAATATGCGTGATTGTATTGGATTTTTGTCACACATGACATATGTATTTGATATTTTTTGGTATTGAAATCCTTACGGGACAGAATGATGGACTTTCATTATCTTTGGATCAACTGATTTTTAAACCTAGTCGACCAATACAATAACATGACTTAACCAAATTTTGAATTGGTTTTAAACTTGAGTCAATACCATAATTGATTATTACCAAAGGGGGAGAATGTTAGATATTTTCTTATAAAGATGGACAACAATTAATTGCATTTTGTCGGTTTTTAATTACTTGTTGGTTAAGTTACGTAAATTTGATCTAGATAAAGATAATAAGGTGTTCTGATAAATGATCTAGGTTAATAGACCGAAGTTCAGGAGGAAAGTGGACCCGATTAGTGTGGACCAGACTCATATCAAGCCTGTGATAGGGAAACCCAATATGGAAGCTATATATAGAGGTTAAGATCTCTTGTAGTTGCTTAAGTAATTCGTGAACGTAAAGTTACGCTGACCCGTTCAGAGGTTCACGTTTTAAGAAAACCACAGAAAGACATTGACCACCCCTCGGTGAGTAGATCCAGTGAAGGCATAGGAAGATTCGTGCTCGTTTTGATCTCATAAAGCTCCTCCGATTGTTATGGAACTGAAATAAGGTATTTTCGCATTTCTTCGTTATTTCCCTTTCACGTTTGATCCAAGATACGTAACTAAAGCTCTTGTTACGCGTTATATAATATTAAAGTTTAATAATCTTAACATTATGTTTATTGTAACATCCCGTAACCCATGTTAAGGCTAGAATAGATAATTATGAGAAATTTATGTGAAATTAGGAAAATACACCTTATCCATAAGTTAATTGT
>JAOQMS010000002.1:8813620-8836069 GCA_027563885.1 Erythroxylum longipes | reverse complement strand
GACACTTCATTCAATTCAATAAAACATGAGTTTTGACAAAATAATGAAAAAGCAATCCCTAATATGAAATTAACCTAACATAGTCTCCATAACACCATCAACATTTAAATAATCCATCTTTACAAAGAAAAGAAGAGATTAAAATAATAGAAAGTGAATAAGAAAACTCCTTCTTTTCTTTGTCAAAATCTGGAATTTTGGTGTTGATGTGCTATTTTGCCCAATCTTGATGATGAACCTTATTTTCAATCATTCCTTGATGCTCCAAACATGTGTTCTTCACCCAAAGATGGTCTTTCTATAGGTGGGTGCCATCCCCTTAGAAGATGGAGGCTTAATTCTCTTTATATAGTCCAAAAAAATTAGGTTTAATGAAGCCTCGCAGATTGTCTCAGATTTCAATTCCCATGCCCGTAAGAATCTGCATGATTCCCACGAGCGTGAGAATTACAGGCAGCAACATTCTGTCTTGATTTCCCACGTCCGTGGGAATTTGCCTAATTCCCACGAACGTGGTGGGAATTGGTCCCAGATGTAATCCTCTTGCCTTCTCTTCTGTGCTCTCTTGTTCATCCTCCAACTTGCTTCCTCTCCCTTTACACAAAAATAAGCAATTCTTACCCCCAATTAGCATCCAATACACAAGAACATGATGGAAATAAAACTTAATGAAAACATACAAAATGAATCCTAAACTAGAACAATAAACAACAATTATGTTAGAAAAACACATGCTAATTACCTATAAAAACACATCCTAATGCACACCTATCAACACTCACCATATAATTAATCAAATTGATAAGATATTTACTTAAGCTACCACTTGATTCTCAACAATCAGTCCATTCATCACCCGATTTCTAAACCAATTGTCACCCAATTTTCAATGCCACTTATTAATAAATCCTACAGCCACTTGTTAAAAATTTCTATTGCCATATGTCACTTATTTCTATTATCATAAGTCAATTTGTCTTGCCACTTGGCATTTTTTCTAGTCCAAAAATATCCATAATTTCATAGATCTCCCAAATTTAACAAATAAATTCTAAATCACCAATTATAATTCATTAACCAATTTTCAAGACATAAAATTCACAATTCACATAATAATCAATTTAAAGATCATTAATACCTCAAAATTTGTCAAATGAGTGCATATACAGTCATTGTAATGCGTACAAAAAAATCAATTTCACATCTATGTATGGTAATTTATGCATGAGCATGAAATGCATTTCCTAATTTCTCAATAATATCTCTTATGTACAGTATTCTAGGGTTCTAACCTTTAGCATAGGAAAACGGGATACTATAGTCTTGCTAAGGATGCTTTACTTGAACATAAGAGGAAGAAAAATGGGCCTAAGACTATTGATTCAATTTTTAGGGGATATGTCTCTAATAGTGCTACCTATAGATTTATGGTATAGGAAGAGAGATCGAACACTTATGGACCAATTATAGGGTCAAGCGATGTAGTGTTTTTTAAGGATATATTTCCTATGAAAGTGAGTGTGTAAGTTCCTAGAGAGTTTGTCCCTAGTTTTTCTACTAATGATGACATAGAGGAAGAGGAAAATATTGAACTAAGGAGAAGAAAAAGAGCTAGAGTACCCACCAGTTTTGGTTCTGACTTTATTACTTCCTTTGTGGTGAAAAAACCTGAGAAGATACATGACAGTTTTGTGGTGACTTATAATATTGAGAAAGATCTCAAAGCTTATGAGGACACAATGAGATCTGTGGATGCTACCTTTTAGAAAGAAGCCATAGATAGTGAGTTAAAGTCAATCATGTCTAATAAAACTTAGGTTTTAGTTGATCTACCTCAAGGGTGTAAGCCTTTAGAGTGTAAGTGGATTTTCAAAAAGAAATTGAGACTTGAAGGAATCTTTGAGAGATTCAATTCAAAATTTGTGATTGAAGGCTTTAAACAAAAGGAAGGATTAGACTTTTTTTTATACTTACTCTCTTGTTACTAAAATTACATCTATGAGGATGTTGTTTGTTATTGCCTCGATATTTAAGCTTTATGTGCACCAAATGGATGTTAAGACAACTCTCTTGAATGGTGATCTAGATGAGGAAATTTATATAGTCCAGCCCGAGGGGGTTAGAGTGCTTGGTCAAGAACAAAAGGTGTGTAAGTTGTTTAAGTCTTTGTATGGACTTAAATAAGCTCCCAAACAATGGCATGAGAAATTTGAAAGTAAGATTTTCAAACATGGTTTCACCTCTTGTGATGTTGATTCTTGTATTTATGTGAAATCTGATGCCAATGGTTTTGTGATCATAACTCTTTATGTAGATGATATGCTTATTTTTGGTACTAACTTATCTTTTATTGATACTACCAAGAGTTTGATGAAGTCTCCCTTGATATGAAAGATCTTGGATCTATAGACTTTATTTTGGGAGTTAAAGTTGACACGGCTGACTCTAGTTTTAGGTTGAATCAAACTCATTATGTTGAAATTTTTTTAAAGAAATTTAGTTACTATGATGTTGATCCAGTCAATACTCCTTATGATGTTAGTGTTGTTTTAAAGAAAAATTATAGTGATAGTGTAAACCAAGCTGAGTATGTTAAAATTCTTAATAGCGTGATGTACTTGATGAACTATTCTTGTCTCAATATTGCATACTGTGTAAGTAGACTTAGTAGGTATACTCATATTCCTAGTCAAGAGCATTGGAATGCATTGATTCGTTTGTTGAGATATTTGAAAGGTACTTTGCATTATAGATTATCTTTTGGTGGTCATCCTCCTATATTGGAGGGGTATTCTGATGTTAACTGGGTTACGGAGAGTGATGATATATACTCTCTACCAGTGATTATAATTTTACCTTACCATAAGCTGTTGTGTCTTGAAAATCTTCTAAGCAAATGTGCATTGCGAGATTAACAATAGAGGCTAAGTTTATGGCTTTGGAACTAGCAGGACGGGGAGTTAAGTGGCTAAGAAATCTTTTAGCAGATATCCTGCTTTAGGAAAAAGCAATTCCTTCTATGTTCCTTCATTGTGATTCATAGGCTGTCATTTATGTTGTCAAAAATAAAGCATATAATGACAAAAGTAGACATATCAAATTAAGACGTAAAATTATCTATACTTTAATTTGACATGATGTAATATCTCTAGACTATGTTAAGTTAGAGAGAAACTTTGTGGATCCGTATGCAAAAGCTTTGAGTAGGAAACTAGCTTCAGATCATGCTAAAGGGATCTGGTTGAGCCTAATTATGTAGCACCTCAATGGATCAAACAAAGTTATGTGGTGACTATTTACTTGTAAATTATTTGTGGAATAATGCTGAGATATTTAGTTGTTGAATAGCATCCTTTAGTATGACTTTACTTCATTTGATGATTTTGGATTGTTTAATCCTTAATGAGTTTCATAGCCCAAGTTTGGGTGGTGTGAGTAGTATAAACTTGATGGACTCACCTAAGTGATTGTGGTGGGCTCGCCACCCTCCTATGATAGTATTTGGGCTATCTCTTTAGAGAGATCATAAGACCAGGGCATTTTAAGGCTGTTTATTTCTCTATCAGGTTCTGTCTCTGATTTTCTTAGAATCTAGGTTTAAAACTTAGTTCATCTAGTTGTTCATCAATCTTGCTCTTAAATTTTTACAGTTTGTTTATCCAGTTTTGGATCAAGTGGGGGATTGTTGGAGTCGTTGTTCCAAAACCTATTTAATGTGTTCTAATAACTAATAATTGTTAGTGACCAATAACGTTTATAACATTATTACTGCCATTATCATACAATGTTAATAACTTTCATATACTTTAATATTTTTTTATGTCATGGTTAACGTATAAAGCTCTCCTCTCTCTCTCTCTCTATATATATATATATATATGACCCATGCATCTGCTTATCCGCCACTTCGTCGATTGTCGTGCTTTTCATTTCTTCATACAACACACAATTTTTTTCTACAAACACTTAACAATACACGCATATCTCCTTCCACAACAATAATACACATGCATCTTCTTCCTATCTCATATCTTCTTTGTTCTTTTTTTATTGTTACTTCCAAGAGACAGTTCCTAGTCCTCTCTTTGGAGTGCCCCGAAACTAGTGGAGGAGGTTTTAACCTTAGGGTTGGATCTTATTGTCCTACTACACTGTAAAGGGAAAATTTTTGACTTAGGGTAGTCATTTTTCACGACGCCTTGCATTTTCAAATAAGTCGTTCCAATTCTAATTTTCTAATATTTTTACTAACAACTTCCAATTTGGTTTATCTTAATAACTCTTATTATTAAAAACTGGTCAGTTTATTAATTAATCATTTGATTTTTATAAACTAACTATTTTTATAAATCAAAATGAACCAAATGGTTTTTATTTAATAATCATTTCTTTAATTAAACTTCAACTTCTTTGATGGACAATAATATTCTAATTCCTTAATTATATTTCAAATTCTTTAATTTTGTTTAATCTTTACTGTATATTGGTTTTATAACATTCTAATACTGATTAAACTTTTAAACCTTAAATCTATTATCTTATTGGTTTAATTTTCAGTTCTATTTTTTTAAAAATGATTAAAATTATAATTAATTACAATTAAATACTAATTAAGTCTAAATAAGATCTAATATCCAATATTGATCTTTAATTTTTAAATATCTAAAATTATATTCAACTTTATTAAATTACTCTTTTCTCTCTTTAACCATTTTATGTGTATAATCCATTAAATTCTTAGATATAATAATAGCATATATTAATTATAGTTCTAAGTTACATTTAAAATTAGATAAGTCAAACTTATTTAATTTATTTTTAATTTTTGACTAAACAATTTATGTTTGTAGACTTAGATTGACGTCTAACAATATAATATGATCACTTAAATATTAAAAATATCAAAATAGTTTTAACTAACCTTTTTATGTATTTTTTCATATAATTCTATCATTTCATCAAATAATGTTTCGAATGAACATAGAGCTTAGAATTAATATCAACTTTATTAGACTCCAATTATATTATTTCTCTGTCATTAGGAATTAATTCTATTAATAACATTTAAAAAGTTCAAAGCGACATTCTACTTGGGGCAAAAATTTCCTATATCAACACTAATCACAAACAACAGAACAGTCTCCTTTACCACTTTATGATGATGAATCTTATATTAAGCAATCAATTACTTCCATATAATTTATACTATATCAAATGACGATTAATTGAACTATCATTGACTATGATATGTCATACGTAGTATCAAAGTATAACAATCTCTATATGAGATATTTTGGAGATCTCAAATAATAATTTATACAATCATCACAATAGGAACATCTAGAGTTATACAAGTAATGTTCTAAATAAAATTCTTAAATTGGGTCAGTTTAGCAAACTTTATTTTCAACAAGTTCTCACATGTTTGTTTAAGTATTTTTATACTTTTACAAGAATCGACTACTTTCTTTATAAGAAAGAAATACAATATGTGCTAATCTTTTTGGTTTACTAAGGTTTAGTCTTAATAAAGCAAGGACAACGAATAATTTAGGGATAATACATAAACGTAATATGAATTTCATAATTAAGATCTAATCATAATCTCATTTGCAATGTAGGCTTATCCTATGAAATTTATTTTATATATTAAATAATTTAACAATGCATAAGATAAAGAATGCATTTAAATAATTATGTCACGAAAACTATAACTAATTGATTGACTATAAGTTATAAACCAATAATCTTCTACTTGCATTATGCTAATCACTTAAAGTATCTTATACTATATGACAATCATGTTGCTAGTGGACAATGGTTTAGTGAGAGAATTCTTTAAGATTCTCTATAGTGAGCACTTGCTTAAATCTTACAACTTTCATCTCAATTATCATCATATTGAGAGAAATTGCTTAAATACATACATAGATCTTTAATGAGACCTTAGCTTCTTTCACTCGCCTAATAGTTTTAATGTTTTATAGTATATTAATATTTCAACAATGTAAATAACTATACCAAGTTTATTAAAATTAATAATTAATCATACATTGAAACCTAACTTCAAATAATATTGTTCTAAGTACAATATATCTTAAACATGACTTACTTTTGTCAAATACTAAATTAGTATCCGTATAATCTAAAGCTTAAATGTAACAAGTATCAAATGTATAGAACACTAATCACCTTTAGTATATTATCTATATACTTATACTATAATAGGTAAATAACTTTTGTATACTATCTCTATAAAACTAACTTTAAGAATTAAGTTGTTACCTTGTCATATCCAATAAGTGCTACATTTGGATTATCATATCTTCAATAATTGAAAATGTGAATTATTGTTCTCTATAAGCATTATATCTCTATATACTGTTACTGACGAGTACAATAATACTCTCACTAGCCTTCTTATAAACATGATAAATCTACAATCACGTAAAAAGCCTTTGAATTCATCATAAAAGTAAATCTTTAAAAATCTTGTAACCCTAACTATATATCAAATGTATCGACAATGGCACTAATTCCATTCAGATGTATTGTTATGATATCTGAACTATTTCAAACTCCACATTACTCTCACTACTTATCTTGAGAAACATTTTCCTATAGTATTAAAATAAATATTTTATTCAGTGGGGTTCATAAGATTATATCCAACCTTTTTAGATATCTCATAATTTTTTACTATCTAAATTAGTTTTAAACTTATTAGATAATATATGTTCTAACTAAACATCTCTCATCCCAAAATCATTGTCTCTTTTAGAGTCATACCATTCCATATCCAACATGGAATCTTGCTAACTGGTTTAATTAGAACTATCGAAGGAAAGTTTTGTATTATGTATAACTATAGAAGAAACAACTATTGCATCACATAATATCTTATATTGCACATTCCTTCTTATACAAATTCATACTATTATAGAATTTAATTGTAAAAATATTCACCAGAGAATCTCATTCCTTATAAGTAACTAAGAAAATTTCAAACTCACCATCTGGATTTTATCGAAGTGTATTAACACTCACAATGCTTAACTTTGACTTAAATTTAAATACTTTAAAATTTTATAATTTTAAGATCAATATTTCATTTATTAAGTATGACTATATCATTTAAAGTCATTAGTAAATACAATGAAATACAATTATCTTTTTATGAATTAAATATATTATATGTATAATTTAACAATTCAATACCGTAATCATCCTTTTGCTAAACCTAAAAAGTTTCATACGATTCATAATCAGAGGAAATATATCTTCATACATAACTTTATGAATCTCATTATGTTAAATTAATCAATATGACATAAAAAAAATAGTCTCAATTATCAAACTTTGTATTCTTACCACTTATGTTAAGCATAAGTCTCATTTAATCCAACTTATACAAATTATTTTATAAACTTGGATCAACTACTTTTCCTTAACAACCTTTTTTTATCATGCCTTTGAATATTGTAGTAATATTTAATCCAAATTTAAAATCAAATACTCAAAAGTATGAACTAGAAATGTAATATAATCTCTATCATATTTTGTATTGGTAAGAAAAATCATGCATCCATCTTTTTGTAATGAAAACCATTAGCAAATGCCTTCAATTATAGTTTTTATTTATGCTTTTAGTAAGTTAAATTGAGTGAAATAATTCCATGAAGGTACTATAGTATGCCTTTCGACTCCACTTCATGTTATTACGGTCTTAACGACGACTTTATGTAATGCCATTAAAGTTTATGAGACTTTAGTCAACTCAAAATGTTATTACATTTTTGTCATTTATGTGATATTGACATATCTCTAAAACTTTGTCATCAAAATCCTCAACATGATTAAAAAAATAATGGACATATAACTTTTCTTTCTAACTTTGAAAACTATTCTCAAACTTAACTTATATCCAATTAATTGAGTTCATTAGCACTTAGTATCAATTATATTGAACAAAGATAACTTTTACTCAAAACAAAAGCAAATGTAAAGAAAGCAAGTAATAGGTCAAATGCAATGACAATCAAATAAGATGACGACTTTAATCATATATTTGACTACTTCTACTATTTTATTTGAAATAATAACCCTCATTAGTATTTCAAAAATATTACTTTATTCTTTCTTATAAGTTAGAATCCTATTTTAATTTAGTTGATCTTGAGTTACTCAATAAACTAACCAAACTTAAATTAGGTAGATGACATCTTAACTAATCACATCTCATGTGATTCTTAAATTTGTCAGGTAATAACTCTTGTCAATATATATCTTACATGTTTTTTTAACTTGTGTCTAAATTCATACTTTCATGAGTTACCCATATAAATCTTACAATTTTAATAAGTAAGATCCATCAATTTAAGATAGAATATATTTAGCTTAAAGGAGCTTTGAATTACTCAACAAATCTTATAATAAACGTCCCTAGTTTCATACTTAAATAATGGAAGGTAATAATCATCTTCTCAATATGTATTTAATATATATCGAGAGATTTAATTTTGAATAGTCTCACCAAACACACTTTATATATAAAATATTATAAATTTAAACACACAATTCAATATGCATTGGGAATATATCAAAAATATAAAAAAATGTGCGATTTATTGCACAATTACATTCAAATATATGTAAAAAATATCAATATTTGTTTGATTTTAGTTATTGATCTTCATAATCTAAAATAACATTCCAACCATGTGGGACCTAAATTAGATTAACATATTGATTACTAAGCAAATTAAATTTCTATTCCAAATAGAAATTTAGTTTGATTTGAAAACTTTTTTCAAATTCAAATTGAAAACCATATCTAATTATCTTGAATCCATTAATAAATTTTTAATTGAGAATAATTTTAAAATTACTCTTCTTACTTATTATAATTTAGAAAACTTCTTTTTTCTAAAATTTAATAGGTAAGACATTCTATTCTAATTAGAAACAATTTTTTTAATTAGAAAAATAGATTAAAGAAATCACTTTTAAAATTAAATAAAATATTGTAAATTTCATCAAGAAAATCCTTTAAATTATGATATTAGTTTTTAATTAATAAGAATATTATTTCTTAATAGATTAGAAAAATATTTCTTAAAATATTAAAGAAAGCTTATTTTCTTAACATAACTATTTTTATTCAATCAAAAAACATATTCATCAAAATAATAAAGAAATAATTTATAAATAAATAAAATAATTACTCCCTAGATAATTAAAATAATAAATTTAATTTATCTCTATCAAATTTAAATAAACAACTTCAATTAAGAAATATCTTTCTTAATTAAACTAAGAAAGCAATTTTATTATTTATAAAAGAGCCTAATTGATTAATTATATTCTAATTAAAATAAAATTAACTATAATGTTAGAAGACAATTTTTTGAAATATCAATTACAATTTAATTTAATTATTAATCTCAATAAATTTAAGAAAAATAATTGATTTAATTTTTAAATTTGATTTTAGAATTTAAAACTAATTTAAATCAGTTTTAAATTCTAAAGTGAGTTTATTTTGTAATTAAGGTTTACAAAAATTGTAAAATTAATTCCAAAATTTAATATCAATAATAATCAAGTTATAAAATTAAAGATGACTTTGATAATACTGTTGAGAAACTAAGGCAAAATCTGATTCTACATGTAACAAAGGAAATAAAAAACTTTTTCATTTGATTTCTCATAAAATCATTTTAAATTATATAACAAGATTAATGTATAAATAAGCATAAAAGTAAGTCATACCTTATTATAAAGTTTGATCTCTTCTTGTATCTCCCTTTAAATTGATTAATTACAACCACCTTTGTTGCACAAATATTTAGCTTCTACCAGTGTCCATATGAACAGGTGGAGAGAACTACAAAAGTAGCGTAGAGAGTTATAAGTCAGAAGTGCTAACTCTTGTAAAGCCTACACACCTATTTATAATTGAGTTTGAAACTTTTCATAATTTAATTGAAATATAATCCTAAATTTAATTAAACTTTATATTTGATCATAAAATTTTTGAAACTTAATAATTAAGTCTAATTTGATTAAATTATTTTTTTTCTTCAACTGTTGTATATATATGACTCATTTGGTGCTTCGATATATTAACAATAAATATAAAAAGCATAATCCTAATTATATTTATAATTAGATAAAATTAAATTCCTTTAATTTATTTTTAATTTTCTAATTAAATAATTATATTTATAAATTGCGATTGATATCTAACAATACTTCATGAATACTCAAATACTAAAAATATCAAAATAATTTTGACTAACTTTTTCGTGTATAATTTTTTTATAATGTAATATTTTCATCACATAATGTTTCAATTAAACATAAATTATAAAATTAATATCAACATTATTTTAGTAAAATTATATTAGTTATCTGTCATTCATAATTTATTTTATCGATAATATTTGAAAATTATTTTCAAAGTATCATTCCATTCTGATTAAGGATTTTTCGGATCAATATTAATCGACAATAATAAAACATTCTCCCTAATCAATTTAGAATTACTTTCATATAGTTCATCTTATATCCAATGCATGTTAATTAACCTATTAATGAGTAGGATATGTTATAAAATATAACAATCTCTATGTTGAAATTTTGAAAACCTTAAGTCAAATTGACAACTATATAATTATCACAATAGGAATTTCTTTGGACATACAAGTATTTTTTCAAATAAAATTCTTAATTTAGGTCAATTCAATGATTTATTCTCTAAAAGCACTCGAATGTTTGTTTAAATATAATGTGTACTAATTTTTATACTATATTAATATCCAATTTTAACATAACAATTGCTAAAAATAATTTAGAGGTAATTCACAAATGTAGTGTGAATAATTTTATTTATAATGTATATTTATCCCATAAAATTTATCTTATATATTACTTACTTAAATAAATATGTTTAAAACAAAAATATCTTTAGATAATTATATTATAAAAATTAAAATTAAGCGATTAGTTATGGAGAATAAATCACCGTTACTAGCTTCAACCGTTGTGCTCTATCTTGAAGTAAGATTAAGCATTTTACTTGATGTCCAGCACGAAAAGTAAAAACAATCACGCCAATTGAGTCAATTGGCACCTCCAAAGTTAGTAATTAATACCCCTATTGTAAATCTAAGCAACTCCCCTATTTCGTATCTGTATAGTTAACGCTTAGATGGGAAAACTTCTGTAAGTTGATGATTGAATTACCCTTGTAACTTTGCAATAGCTTGGCTTTTGATTATCTAATATATTATTTATTTAAAAAAAAACTAATAAGATTCTAAGATGCATCCTCTATTTTTCAGAAAATTAGTATCCATAAAATCATTTGTTTTTTTAGGAAGACCAGATATCAAACGAATGGAGGTGGGAGGAATCTATTATGCTAGTATGTTATTTGTTAAACTCCATAAAAAAGTGAACAGAAATATTCAAGTTTTCCCTTTTTGTTAATTTTCAAAATAAATTTAATATACATAGCAAGTATGTAATACAAAATAATCTAGTAACAGAGGAAATTAAAAGATGGATATTGATTTATTGAATTCTAGCTTAAAAATTTTAAATAGACTATAATGATAATTATTAGTATTAAAGATAACTAATAATATTATTCAAACTCCATTAACTTCCTAGGGTATATTTAATGAGGGTATATTCTTAATACTTAGAAACAAGTTTGCATTTTTAATGCCATCATTATTTGTCTCTTTTAAAGCTAAATTATAATTTCTTTTTGTTAGAAATTTGTTAAATAAATAAGTAAAATTTTCTTTAAACACATTCCTTTATATTAATATACATTTTAGAGGAAACTTTTATATTTTATTTCAAAAACTTTATATTGTTGATATAGTAAATTGGTACATAATTATATTATTTCTGAAAAAGCTTTTAAGTACTAGTGAAATGTACTTAATACTACCACTGTCAATTCCAAATATTTTAATAATTTTTCAGCAATGTTGTCTTTTGTTAAGGAAAGATAATAATGGTCGAAAATTTTATTTCTACCAAGTAAGCCCAATTTATTTAAGAACAATAAATGAAAAGAAGATTTATACCTGAAGAAGAAGGTGGTCAAAGTTTTGATAAATTCTATTTAAGTATATCATTTTAGCTATTTTAAAAGTTACTTACGTAGTTTTAAAATAACCGGTAAAAGTTGCTCTTTTGTAATTATACGATTCTAACTTCAAATTACAAAAACAACCTTCTTTGTCTACATAGATGACCCTCCTCTAATCCTCGCAAAGCGAAAAGTCCTGTGCATGAGATTTGTTGAAATAAAATTTTTAAGTTTCAATAATAATCATCCGATGAAATACCATGGTTACAATTTAGCAGTCATTAAAGACGAACTACTAAAGTGTGCTCAAGTCCTTTGTTTATTTAAGGAGAGTGAAGATAAGTAAAGGTGAGCCCAAATTGTTAAGTATGGAAGCTAGTAATAATGCCCACTAGACTATTGCAATAGCTAGAAGCAGATAACAGAAAATCCAATCCAGGACCAATAGAGCTCCAGGTGATCTGGATTTATGGCAACTAGAAAGAATGGCTCGTACTGGTTATATTAACACTCTTAACAATCACAACTTTCTTAGGCAGAGATGGCAGAGGGTGACAGAAATACTAATTTCTTCTTTTGTTGAATTCGCAACAGGAGGAACATCAATAATCTATCGGTATCCTCTCTGAAAACCTGGGAAATGTCATTGAAGACCCAGAGAATCTAAAGGCCTTAGCTTTCAATTATTTCCAAGATACACTAGGAACCTCCAAAAACCACGACCTCAAACACCAGAGTCCCCAAATCATTTGTTCCTCATTCCATTTCCGATGAACAAGCTAAGCTATTCACTAAACTATTCACGATAACAGACATTGAGTTTGAGTCATCCTTTTTTAGTAAGAATACTAATAAAGTTCGTGGGTCAAATGGTTTTAATGTATGTTTTATATTAAAAAAAAAAACTTAAGAGTTTAGTGGGAGATATCATTTCAAATGTCATATTAGGATTCTTCCAGTCAGGGAGACTATTAAAATATTTTAACAAAATTTTTATTTTTCTCATCTCCAGGACCTTCAACCCTACTTCAGACCAATTCTTGTTAAAATGTAATAATCTCTAATATGTTGTACATTAAATTCAAAATAATTCTAATAACCTTAACTATCTCAAATCAAGTAACATTCATTCAAGATAGAATTATTAGAAATAATATTTTTCTAACTCGAGGTGTTCAAAAATTATTATTAAAAAAGGTGGAATTAACAGTTGCTCCTTCAAAGTGAATTTTTATAAATCTTTTAATTCACTGGAGTGGGATTTTATGATTGATACATTAACAACTTTTAAGTTTCCTCCAATTTTTAAAGGTGTAAGTCGTCCAGGACAAAAAGACCCCATATCCCTTACGAAGGCCATTGAAAGGGATCCTAAACAATTTTCTATAAACAGACAAACGTGATGTAAGCTCTGACGTTAAAGCAAAATGAATTGAAGTGTGCTCACCTCAATGTAACAGTGGCTTGAGAACTAAAATAGCTGAAACCATGACAAGGTGTCGTTGCCAAAAAATCACGTCACCAATCACTTTGAATATCCAATACCTAAAAGGCAATAGTTTCTGGGAGATGAAGGCTGAAGTCAACCCTATTTGAACCCTACTACAAATGCTGAACCTTCATATATAGTGGGGGGAATGAAAAAGTGCACTCAACTCTAATTTGACAATTGACACTCCTTAACTACTCCCTACAAACTCTCCAATGCCAGAAGATTTGTGGTAAACATCCTAGGTAAGTCCAAAGTTCAACTTATCATTCAGGATTGCAGGTGGTCGTGGCCTATCAACTACACCGGAGGCTACTACTCAAGCATTATCAGAAACCTACTAGTTATTTCTCCAATCCCAAAACGCAAGATAAAACTATATGGGAGAGGCATAAATCAAGTTCCTTCGCCAACAATTTTTGTTCAAGTACTTTTTCAGGAAAGCACGATAAACGTGTCATTTGCAAAATTGATTTGGCTCCCCAAAAATAACCTCAAGACCTCTTTCATATTACGGTTGACAATAAAGGACAGATTAAACGTCAAAGATCGACTCTACTTTGATATGGTTTGGAGCTCTTCATGTGTTCTTTGCAATCAAATAACGTATCATTAATCATCTATTCTGTTAATGCAAATTTTCAGCTCAACTTTGGAGACATCTTCTGGAGCTATATGGAATTCATTGCCAGATGAGTGACTTGCAGCAAATAATGGAATGGGCAACCAGAGTTCAACTTCCCGTATAAGGGACTCAAACACATTTAAAATTGCACTCAATTTAGTGATTTATTATAATTAAAAAGACAGGAATAAAAGATCTTTCAATAACAAGTAAAAGGATTCCCTAGTTCTCACAAGAACCATATCCACTTGGATAAAGGAATATTTAGAAGCCATAGGCATTAAAGACTCAATCTACAGAAGCATGGTAAGGAGATGGAACCTAATCTGATATGATCTGATTCGTGTTGGACTTTCAGGCATTCCAAGATTTAATCTTGACCAGGGATCCTCTGCATTCGGCTTAACATCTGAGATCCATGGGAGTTAGACTGGTGAAGGATTTGTGTGGTCCTACCAAGAGATGGGTAGTAGTATATGCCGCCTAGTATAACATTCAAAAAGATTAATTAAAAGAATCATGTGATTTAAAATTTCCAAACTAAATTAACCACGTGTTAAAATTGCTAGTGACAGTGTCAGTCCAAGCAAGTAGCTCATTCTTTTACCTTTATTATTATGATTGCAAGAACACTCAGAACTACAATTATAAAATCCTTTACAAAGTAAAGTTACAATATTTTTAATGGTTAAATACTTTAAAATCTCAAAGTATCTATAATTTAAACTTTAAAAAATAATAATAAAATACTCAAACTTTCAATTTTTATAAAAATAACCCAACGTTAGATTTTTTATTAATAGAGTTGACGTGACTGTTAAGTTACACATGATATGCTAAGGTCTTGTTTGGTTAAGGGGTTAGTAATGGAACGGGATGGAACGTAATATTTTTCTATCGTTTGGTTGAGGATTTCATAATAGAATGAAATGGAATGAGATAAAAGTCGAGGGTTTCATGTTACGTTCCATTTTATCCTAAACAGTGAAAATAAGAAACCTCTGATTTTCACTGTTTATGATGGAACGTAGATTAATAAATACATACTACCTAATATGTCTTCAATATTTTTTCTTAATGCCAATTATTTCTTCTAACTCTAACTCTATTTTCCCCAAACTCATTTATTATGGTCCACAAGCTTATCACCCTCAATAATATTTTTATATTATTAATAAAAATAAAAATTAATAAAATTTTTATCAAAAAATTAGAAAATATATAAAAATTATTCTTTAATTGTTTGTATATATTTTTATATAAATAAATAATTTTTCAATATAAATGATAAATCACATAGAATAGAACAAAATTTATTAAATAATTAATAATAATATTTTATATAATTAATAATAAATTGTATATAAATAATAATAAAATAATAAAACTTTTATTAAATTTTTGTTATTTTTAAATAGAAACTATAAAAAAAACAAGTCATAATCGTGACTTTTTAATTGGACATGATTTCTGTTTTAAAATTATAGCATTAAATCTCTTGTAACAATTATTTTAGTATCAGGGGTATAATAGTTATTTATTATACATTACATTCTATTTCATCCATCTTCTAAATAGGGGTTCACTATATTATATTATGAACATTTCCATCTCTCTCAAACAACTTTTCACTATGTTACGTTCCATTCCATTATAAACCGTTCCGTTCCATTATATTCCGTTCCATTAATTAACATCCAACCAAACAGGCTCTAAGTGTAAGTAAAATTTTACATAAGATTATAATTAAATTAAATTAATTAGTATTAAACAAAAGAAAAGAAAAGGAAAACTTTACCTAACTCTTTCCATCTTTCTCCCATTTACCCATGATTCTCTTTAATAGATTCCCGTCTAACGTAAAATTTTAATTACACTGAACAACTCTTGTGACGTCAAGAGTTTGTTATCAGAATATTTTTTTCAAAACTTTCAAAGTTTAAGTATTTTATTACTATTTTTAAATTTTAAATTATAATTACAAAATAGTATAAAGTCTGAATTTTTTAAATTATTAGTCCTATTTTTTTTATTGTGCTGCCAATAATTTCTCCAAATCTCAAGTTGGTCTTGGAATTCAAAGTTAGACCAGAACCACCTTATATGAAATAAGGTTATGGTCCAACTGAACGTTCAAAAATAACCGCGATTATAGAAGAAGAGCATAATATTACGTATATCATAAAGCAATCATCATTGGTTTTTGAGAGCCAATGACATGTTTTCTCATCTTGCTAGAAGATTAAATATGTCTTACGAGTTATGATTCCAAGTGATCGAAATCAAAGTCTGGTATCCACTCAATTATTCCCATTGGGTAACATGTGGACTCATGCTCTTCCCTGAAAGTTTAGCTATGCGTTTTTCTCCACTACCTTTGTCCTGGCTATATATTCAGAACATGTTTATGTTACTAGTCTCTTTGATAGTCTTCATTTCAGAGTTGACTATAAAGTTGCTCCATGTATCTATTTATTATGTAAAATAAGTAAAATTTCAAAACTATTTGCCATTAACAGGTTTTCTACATCTAATATTATACTAGTACAATCCGATAAGCCTGTCCTAGAAGGAAGGCTGGACAATCATAGAAGACAAGATCTTTTTAATAATTTTTTTAAAAAAGTGATCATTAGTTTGATACCTTTGGCCTTTGATTCTAATTAAGTAACAAGGACAAATAATATATATTTTTGATTTCTTGACTTATAGTTGGTGTTTTAATTGTATGACATATGCAACTACGTCATTCCTTACCAACTTTATTAGCATAGAAATTCGAATACACTTGAACTCATCACATCACAAAAGTGCATGAAATCAATGCATCATACGTTTTGACTACTTCATCTTGACTAAGTAATGCGCACTAAGCTCTACTATCAGATTCACACACATATAAGTCTTCCTTTAGTGTCAAAATTTCTTCTGAAAACTTAATTATGGTTTATTTATACCTAAAAATAATTCAAATAAATATTACATACATAAACTAGTTATTAAAAAAATTATTTTCTAGACACGTTGGATTAGTTGATCACATATCTATAGTTAGCTTATGTTTGATCAACTAGTCTATTTCCTAATATAACAAATTGCAATCTTTATGTAACATTTTGTTTTTGAGTTAAGCTAGTCAAAGTAAACCCATAGACTAGTTGAACTTTTACAAAAATTAACTTTAAAAAATATTTTAAATCACAAATTTTTAACACTTTAAAATTTAAATCTTTTAAAAGCTTTAAAAACCTTATTTTGATAAAAGTTTGATCTAAAATTATTTTAAAAATTTTCCAAATTTTGTTTATAGTTCAAGAGATTTTCTTTAAAATTCAAAACATATTTTTTCTTAATCATAAAAAATTGTGTATTATATTCTGCATGTAAATGATTATGCAATGTGATATTGACCAATAAAAAAATCAATATACTATAGGCATTCCCATAAACTTGAGTTCTTGGAGATTAATCCTCAAACCTTTTTTAGCTCATATTATTTTGAGTTTAATTAAAAAATATTTTTCAAAAATGTAGTTTCTATTGATATGTCCATAATCACCATAATAAAATTATTTTAAAAATTTTCCAAATTTTGTTTATAGTTCAAGAGATTTTCTTTAAAATTCAAAACATATTTTTTTCTTAATTATAAAAAAATTGTGTATTATATCCTGCATGTAAATGATTATGCAATGTGATATTGACCAACAAAAAAATCAATATACTATAGGCACTCACATAAACTTAAGTTCTTGGAGATTAATCCTCAAACCTTTTTTAGCTCATATTATTTTGAGTTTAATTAACACATATTTTTCAAAAAGTAGTTTCTATTGATATGTCCATAATCACCATAATAAAATAACTTCTCATGTAATGAAAATTCAAAGTGTTAGTGCAAGAAAGTCCTATAAGAATGTCTTAGAAGTATTTTTAGGTATTCATAGATGATGTGGGTGATGCAATACTCTCTTTTGGATGTATGGGGTACTATAAAACCTCTCCTTGGATGATCGTGAGGCATAGTAAACCTTTTAGCATATGACATGCTCTTTTTATAAAAATATGGCTTATCGTGATCTTGAGCCAATATCATGCTTTCTTGGGATAATAATTAACTTGTTTCATGTTATTTTAAAGATAAAGAGGAATATATGAATAAGAAGAATAATGTATGCTATTTTAGTTTCACATTGCATGAAAATTGTACTTACTTTTGCCATGTGAACCATGTCTTTTAAGTCTATATTGTAAACCATATATAAATGCGTGAATTTTGTCTTTTTCTTAAGACATAGAGGATGCTATATAAGCATTTTTTTTGTTACATATTTAGAATATACAACATGCTCATTTGATGAATTATGCATAGACTCATCATATAAATGGTTGCCTCTTATAAAAATTGTCTTGACTTTAAATAGTGCACTTTTATAAGTGAAACTAATTATATTTTTATTATTAGAGCTCTACTGCACTCCAAACATACTATTTAATTTTTCACTACCTATAATGATTCTAAATAAGGAGTTTAAAGTCATTGGTCTCTTTCTTAATTGCTCCATTTTCATATAACATTACATGCTCATTGTCATTGGTAATAACTAAACTCTTAAACTCTTAAAATCGTCAATATTTTGGATATAACATTTGAATTTCTCATTTTCAATTATATACGCACATAAGAGTTTTAGAGTCACTTTATGCTTAGAAGATAATTTGTTCCTTCTCACGTTCATAACTTTATGCAAACCCACCTTAGAAGAGATTTTAAAGAATATATGAGCTAGTTTGAATCAAACCTAAAAAAGCTAAAATGGATGTAGTAAGAGAATTTACCTTTTTGATTATAATGAATCAATAACTAAATTCAATAAGTCTTTGAATGCCACAAAAAAAGAACTCTTTAATGAGTTTGGAGTTTAATGAATAATAAAGAAAAGAGGCTCTAACAATTCTCCATAAACAAATATCTAAAAAATTGTCTCCATCTACAAAGAAATATGCCTTAAGTACAAATAAATAAAACTAGGATTTCAGTTGGATGTGGCTTATAACATGATTGTGGATTGGGTCATATTTCTAATAACCTTTTAATAACTGTAAGGATGGTCTAAGGCATGCCTATATTTAAGACTATGAATCTCGCTATAAGTTTAGGAAGTTAGACAAGTTATAGGACATGCATATGGCTGAGACTATAGATCTTCTTATAACTTTGTAAAGTTAGGCAAAATTTGAGACACATTTGTGCCTAAGACCATTGATCCTTTTATAACTTTGTGAAATGGGAAACAATTTATAGCATATCCATACCTAAGTTGTGTCTCACAATTGAGTTTTTCATAAAATTACACAAGCTAGTACACAACTATATTAAAGGCCATGTTCAAATCTAAATCTCAAATCTTAGCTTAAATTAAGATAATCAATGCTTATCATTTAGTTTGGTTTGATTCCACACGTGTAGCTACTTCTCTTATAACACTATTAAATGCATCTTGAAGACTTTTCTTATTCGTGTAATAGGTCTATTTAGTAAACTTAAAGGATAAAAACAACTTGATTCCTATAATTCCCTCCTTCTTTTCAAAGATTCATCCACAAATTATCACCTATATCAAAAGGAGTTAAATCATAAACATCAAATGTAGCAATCGTATTATATTCTCCTAAAAGATTTAATTTATAAGCAATATCATTAGTTCATTCAACAACTTAAACTAGATTATCTCCTCATAGTTGTAATTTAGATCTTCTTTTGATCTAGAAATCTCTACTTTCTCATATGCACCCATACCCGTTCCAAATGTAGTTTTCTTTATTTCTTTGTTAGTTTTGGATGGATATTTTTCATTTTTTCTTTCAATATGTTACTGAAAATTTTCACTTAGTTGCTTCACTATTTCAACTTTCTTTTTACCATCTAAAATATTCCACTCATGAATAGGTAAAAGAATTGATTTCAATAAATAATCTCAAAAGGTTAATAACATAGGTGATATAAACAAGTCTATTATATGTAAATTCAAAGAATGACAAATAATCTTCCTAACTTTAAATTCTTTTCTATTATAACAAGCAATCAAGTAGTTAAAGTCCTATTTACTACTTCAATTTAACCATCCATTTGAGGATGTTAAGTAGTTGAAAGTAACAGTTTAGTTCCTTACTTTTTTCCTATAAATCCTTTCACAATTGGTTAAGGAATTTAATATCTCTATTAGACACAATAGTTCTAGGAACATTATAAAGTTGAATTATCTTCCTAAAGAATAAATCAACTATATTGGTTGCATGACTAATTTTACTATATGCAATAAAATGTGTTATTTTAGAAAACCTATTAATAACAACAAAAATAAAATTTTTACTCTATTTTGACCTAGGCAAACCAAAAAATATATAGAAATATTAACCCATAGCTCATTAGGGGTTGGAAAAGGACTATATGAACTAGGCAAAACATTAGACTGAAATTATCTACATGTAATGTAATTAACATAAATTCTTTCAGCATTGTGATGCATATAAGGCCAAAAGAAATATTCAAGAAAAAAATATACAAATTCTTTTTAATGCCAAAATGATCGATTAATCCTCCTCATGTGCCTTACATACTAAAAAATCTCTCAAAGAACTATTACACACATACAATTTATTTTCCTTAAACAAAAACCTATCATTCCTAAAGAATTTTCCAAAAATAATTTTTCCATAAGCCCTACAAATAGATACAAAGTTATCATCATTCTCATAATTCTTGAACATGCTTAAAGCCTAACAACTTTGCATTTAATGTAGAAATTAAAGCATACCTTCATGGCAATGTATCAACCCCAACCCCAACTATTTTCTTACCTTGCTTATACTCAATCGTACAAGGAAATGTATCAAAAAACTCCATCCATTTAGCATATCAATGATTCCCTTTCAAGTGTTTCATGGACTCGTAGTTAGTGTGAATAATGAACTTTTTTAATCACAAATATTGTTTTCAATTCTCTAAAGCCTTTACTAATGCATGCAACCCCTTATTACAAGTTAGGTAGTTATGATTAACCTATTCTTAACTCAATCTCAAAAGTTTTAACAAATTTAGGCAAAGCTAATAAAGAAGCAAAATATAACCTATATTTTAATCAAATTGAAAGAATGCTCTTATTCATCATCCAACTTAAAACCAACACAATTTTTGACAACTTTAATGGGTGGTTTATCTAGTATACTAAAAACTTTTACAAATCTCTTATAAAAGCTAGCTAAACTATCAAAATTTTTCATAGTAGTTATGAATTTATGTGTAGATTATTCTTAAATAACGTTAACCTTCTCCTCATCCACCTTATTCCTTTTGCATTCATAATAAATCCAGTAAAAACTATTTTATCTATGCAAAAGGAACACTTCTTTAGATTAGCACATAATTTTTCTTGTCCCAAAATATTCTAAACAATTTTTACATACTCAGCATGCTCATTTAAAGTCTTATTATAGATTAGAATATCATTAAAATAAACAATCATAAATTTTCCAATAAAAGCAAGCAAAAC
This sequence comes from Erythroxylum longipes, assembly GCA_027563885.1. NCBI lineage: Eukaryota > Viridiplantae > Streptophyta > Magnoliopsida > Malpighiales > Erythroxylaceae > Erythroxylum > Erythroxylum longipes. The sequence goes on along the minus strand of JAOQMS010000002.1, from coordinate 8,814,293 downwards.
ATAATTCATTAACCTTATGAAGGTACTAGGGACATTGGTTAATCCAAAAGGCATCACTAACTATTAAGATAAATCCTATCTATTCTTAAAGATTGTTCTCCACTCATCACCAAGATTTTGTATTTCGGACCATACTGGCCAGTACCGGGCAGTACGTACCATACCAGCCGGAGAACGATACGAAATTGGGGTACTTATTTACCGAATATAAATACCAGTCGGTACCGACCTGTTCTGTCTGGTACCGACCAGTATTTACAATATCGGCCATATATCGGTCAATAAATACCGGCCATATATTGGTTAGTACCGAAAATTTTGAAAAATATAGGGACTAAGTTACAATATTTTCATTTTTTTTAAAATTTCGCTCCCGCCTAAGCCTTCTCCTCTCCCTCTAATTTGGTACCGGCCGGTATTTATAATACCGGCCATATATCGGTCAGCACTGAAAATTTTGAAAAATATAGAGATTAAGTTACAAAATTTTCAAATTTTTTTAAAATTTCGCTCCCGCCTAAGCCTTCTCCTCCTCCCCTAATTTGTTATTTAGTTAGACTTTTATTGTGATTTTTTAATTTTTATTTTTAAAATATAATAAATATTTTATTACTAATAATAATTATACATTAAATTAAAATTAAAAATAAATTATTTTATTTAAATTTATTTT
>JAOQMS010000002.1:8803012-8813520 GCA_027563885.1 Erythroxylum longipes | reverse complement strand
AACGTTTTGGTTATCATTGTGGTATCATTTTCTGTACTTTACGTTTGTGTTTGGTTTTAAAAAAAAATATACCGACTGTTTGATTGTTTAGTGATGTGGCACACCACCCTCGCCGGGTACGGACTCGGATATCACCGTTGATATCGGGTTCAGGTCCAGCGGGAGTTGGGTGTTACACTCAAAGTATGGATTACTATATTATGCTTCTAATTTATTCAGTCAATCTTAACTAGAATCATGCATACAATGATGTCATCAAACAAAAGCTGCTAATGTCTTGTTTATTCAGACTTATGAAAGAGAAGCGAAAGAATGACAAAGTGAACAAGCGACAAAGGAGCGGCAAAAGGAGAAGAGATAAAACCAAAACCTAGAAAAACAGGCCTAAACTTGGGCCGTACTTTTTAGTTGAGGGCCTTGCACAAAAGAAGTACAGCCTAAGTTAGTTAACTCCAGCTGAAAATTTAGAGAGAGGAGGGAGCCATTCAAATCAAATCTTACATACCCAATAACTATTTGTAGTAGTCTTAATGAACATTAATCTAATAAATGTTCAATTAACATCAATAAAGTCAGCGGACTTTAGCTTATTTAATTAATTCTCTTATTTTATTTAATATCTTTATAAGTGAACGAATTTAAGTTTTAAATTTCAATTAGAAATTGGAGAGTTGATAAATACGCAATAAACAAATTATATGAAGAAGGTAAAAAAGGATTTAAAACTATCATGTGGACATTGTCTAGCAAAGGACTAAATGGAAGTCTTCTGCCACTCATTCTTTATCGCTTAATCTACATGAAGAATCTTAAGAAACATCAATGGATGAGGCGAATCATCATTTATCTTATTTTCTATATAAAGGAAAATGTAAAAGATCAGGGAAAACGTGACAAGAAACCATACTTTACATACTTATTGTAGAAACGGCTGAAGCTCTCTTACGACAAACACCATAGTTATAAAAACACTAAAACCCTTTGCCCATACGTTTAGCGTCTCTTCGCCAATTCAACCCACCTTTAACATCTAATACAGGTACGTTTTGAATTCCCAATCTTAAATAACTTATCCAAGTAGTTCAACAAATTGAATCTTCTAGCCACTAACTCCCCCCGCTTTTGGACCAAAACAGTTTCTTTTTTGTCCATTATTTAATTCATTTACCCTCCTTAAGCCTAATTTCTATACCTTGAACAATAAGTCCGCTTTTCCCGTTAAGAATTTTAATTTCTAATAAACTCATGGTATGTTTGGTTCGATGGAATAGAAGTTCTATTCCTAAACAATTCCTAACATTTACATATTCTTGCATTTAGTTAGAAAAAAAGAAGTAGAATAGGCATTCTGAGGTTTTATTATTCCCAGACTATGGAGAATAGCTAAAGATCACCATATCTTGTCTTTAGCTATTCCGGGTAACTAGGAATAATCTTTAGCCAACTCTTGGACTGTTCTATTCTCGTCAGACCCTCTGCCCTCGCTCTCATTTTCTCGCCCCTGGTTCTCGTCTCCATCGCTCTTCTCCTCCCAGCTCTTGTCTTCATGATCTCTTCTTCAAGCTCTCGTCTCTCTTGCTCTTCACGGTCTTCTCCAACAATTCTCTGCCAGTTGCACGAATTAGGTATTTTTCCTGCAAACCTAACTTCACCACTAATTTATTAATTTTTTTTTGCTATCAATGTGGTTGTTTGGCTTACCTCATCAGCCAAATAGCTTTTGTGATGCTTATTTAGCCTTCTACATTGATGAAAAAATATCAGCCAGAAGCAACCCTGTTCATATGCTAATTCGAAGGCTGAGGGTTCCTTGCTCTACATTGATGAATTGCCAGCCAGAAGCTCTGAGAAGTGATAATACAAGGAGCTTAAGAAATTTGCTTGCTTAGTAAGTTGTTCTTAATGGCTACTTTATCTTTATTAGCTCAGAATTGTGGAATAGCAACAGGAGGTGAAGATTGAGACTTTATTGAATATGGTGCTAGTTCACGTTCTGGGAATGATTTCTTGAGACTTTATTGAATATGGTGCTAGTTCACGTTCTGGGAATGATTTCTTTTTATCCATTTTTTTTGTTGAAAAAGGTTTACGAGTATCAATCCAAGTGTGCTAGAGGTGTGAGAAGAGGGTTTTTTTGTGGTTGCGAGAGCGAAGAAATGGAAAAAGCATGATTACCCTTAGCCAGATGATCTTGATCCAAACATTACCAGTGGACATTTGTGTTATCTCTCTCATTTCAAGCCTCTGACAGCGAAACTAAAAATGATTGTACAATGGTTGATAATTTCTACAATATGAAGAAACTTATTAGGGGTCATGGTTTGCCAGTTAAAAAAAATGATTGTAGCAATTTTGGATGTATGTTGTTTTGGGGAGATAATGTGGAATGACAAGAGTGAAAATTTTGTGGTCAATCTAGGTTCAAACGTAGAAAATGTTATATGAAATAGAAATTAGTACCCTAAAAGTAGATGCTTTATTTCCCGCTAACTCCAAGATTTCAAAGACTATATGCCTTTGATGTTACTACATCTCACATGAGACGAAATAATGAACATGAACAGGAAAATGGAATAATAAGCCATCCATCGGATGCACTCGCATGGAAACATTTCAATACTACCTATTTTGAGTTTATAGCTAAAAGTCGAAATGTTAAGTTGGGATTGTCGGTAGACGGATCCAAACCTTTTGGTTAATCCGACTAATAATATTCGTCATAGACAATCATAATTACTCCTTATAATTTGTCTACATGGATTTGTATGAATGAGACATATATGTTCTTGACGGTAATTGTACCAGGGCCTATGAATCCAAATCATAAATTGAAGTATTCTTACAACTATTGGTATTTAAATTGTATCATCTTTGGGAATTTGGTGTGGAGAAATATGATGTATCTCTTAAACAAAATTTTTTGTTGAGATTAACTTTCATGTGTACTATTAGTGATTTCCTTGAGTATGCTATGTTGTCTGGATAGAGCACATCAGGGAAATTGGTTTTTCCTTACTGTAGCAATGATTTTGATCCATTTTGTCTTCCTAATGAGGCCAAAACATCTTGGTTTGACAACCATAGGAAATTTCTTCCTCTAGATCATCCATTTAGGTGCAATAAACAAAAGTTCATTAAGAGTAAGATGGTACAAACACCTCCGGCCCCTCACAAAGCTGATGAAGAGATATTAAGGAGATTGGTGAATTAGTGTTGCTAAAAGTTACAGAACCTAAAGCTGAATAACTTAATAGAAGCATTAGTAAAAACATAGGTTGGAGAAAACGAAGTATCTTTTAGGATTTGCCATATTGGAAAAGGTTGGAGAAAATGAAATATCCTTTAGGATTTGCCATATTGGAAAAGAAATTTGATACGTCATAATCTAGATGTGATTTATATTGAATTTTTTTTGATAATTTGTTCAACACCATAATAAACATTGAAGGGAAGACAAAGGACAATGCAAAATCATGAGTTGAATTGAAACTTTTTGGTAGAAGAAATGAGTTAGATAAAGATTTTTGCACCGGTAAATATCTAAAAGCTTGTTACACTTTGGACAAAAATAAAAGGAAGATTTATTTGTATCCTTGACTTAGGAGTTTCGAGAACGAAACTCTTTTAAGGAGGGAGGACTTGTAACGCCGGACTCTTTCAGCCTTTTTTGTATTAGTCTGTACTTGGAGATACTACTGTATATTGATATATTCATGGTTATATATGAGTTTTAAAATGTATTTGAATCCTTTCGATATATATACTAGTGATATATAATGTTATATGCCTTTACATGAACTTAGAGTTTATTAGTATGCGAAATCTTAGAGATTTCTGACATATAAGCTTCTAAGTGTGTAAAATCGAGTCCATTGGATGGATATGGCCATGTTGGATGAGTTAAATGTGTTCTAATGCCTTATAGGTGATTAAACATAATTTATAGACTTATTGGACACTTAGAAAGCTTAATTGGAAAAGTTGATGTACATAAGGGATTTAAATGTAATTTTTCAATTCTTGGAGGACCAATATGTAATTTTGTAATGTTGAGGGGCCTATTTATAATTGGAAAAATTACAAGGATGAAAATGAAAATAAAAATTTTGGTCATTCTCAAATTTTGGGCTTAATTGCAAATTTTGGAAAGTTTGGAGGGTATAATGGTAATTTCATATAAGCTAAGGGCAAAAAAGTAAATTCACTATGTTTGGTCAAAGAAGAGTCAAATTCTAGACCCCTCTTCACCTTATGGCCATGCACTCCCTTTATTTGGCGTTAAACCACTTTGTTTTAGTTTAAAGAAAGGAGAAGAGAGGAGGAAAAGAGGAAGTTGCAGCCCTCACCAAATTTTCACCAAGTTTTTGATCCTTCAACCCAAACCAAGGTGTTCTAAGGTAATTTGGGGTCAAAGAACTCAAATTATATTTGAGAAATTCTCAAAGGATTGGAAGATATCACCAAAGGAAAGTTTAGGTAAATTTTGTCTCATCTCTTTCTACATTATGATTTTAAAGATATGTTGTTCTCCATGCTTGAATATACATGAAACATGGTTTAGATGAATGAAAAGAGTCATGGAGAGGTTTCTTTAAGCCAAAACTGAAATGGTCTCTCTTTAGTGAAAGTTGGTGAAATTGTGAATATCTTTTGAAATTGATGGTTTAAATGAACTCTATGATGTTAATTGTGTATGTATAATGTGAATTAATGATAAAAATGAGGGAGATGTTCATTGGAAGAAGGCTTTCAAGTTTATTCCTTTAGGTGTTTGATAAAATGCCTAAGTGAACTTGGTTTAGGATTTAAGGATTTTGATGGTGTGCATTGGAAAGAGGCTTTCATGTTTACTTAGAGTAAACTTAAATTATTGCTTAGATTGATGAGTATTGGCCTAATATGCTTAGATTAAAATGTGCTCAATTATGCTTTGAAATGTATAGGTATTGGATTAAGGCATTACATGCCTTAGAAAAATGTAAAAGAAAGCTTATGTGAATAATAAGGGAAGTAACTATATGAGAAGCTTCATGGCCGAATCCTATAGCTTAAAAATTGTGATATCGTGTTTTATACACTTATGTGATGGTGTATAAATATGAGATATATGTTGAGTAGTAAATACATTGCATTTGTATGTATAAAGGCTTAGGAGCTGTGAATTAAGTAGCTCGTACCGAGGATTATTGAAGTCAAAGGAGTGTATACCTTCTTTTGAGGTGAGTTGGGGAAAACATATCTCTCAAATGAGATTAGTACATCCCAAGACATGCATGATGACTTGTATATGAATTTTGAACCTAGGTAATGCATGGTAGAAATTGATTCAAATAAGTATTAGTATACTTATGTATTTAATAAATGACCTTGTTTTGAATAACTCTTTGCACTTAGAGTGACGCCGAGGTTTTTATTTCATATTTTGAGAAATGATATTGTTTTCAACAATTGAAGTGCACAGGACAATGTTCGATTTTCTTACTATAGTTTTGAATAACTTTTCACTAAACTGCAAAAGATAACTTTCAATGCATGAAAAATGTTTTGAAACTTACATATGCTTAACTGAGTCATGTATACTGAATGTATGTATTCTCTTTTGGCTTAGAGCCTTGGCACAGTTCCATTTTATCGATTGGACCGATAAATAAAGGCATGGTGCCTTACTTGATTTTAGTATTCAATATTTACATATGATTTTTGATGATTGGTGAGGAAACGATTGGCCAATCGTGTGCTGGGCATAACAGATTAAGTGACCCCCATACCCTTGACGCTAGTACATAAAAGTCGAGTCCTTGTAGCGACACCATTCTATAGGACTTGCGGGTGATTGTACAGCTAAAGGTCTGGTCACCGACGAGGTCATCATGACGCGCTTATCGACTGTAGTCTGGACTCACCATAGATGAAATTCAAGCCAACACTGGGATTCAGTGGGTGTTCACATTAGTTTGGCCGACTAGTGGTGACAAACATAATTGTTTTGGCTTATTTTGAGGTTTGGCTTCTTGACAAGATTTGACTTTTACATATGATGCTTTTCTGATCATGTGTATTGGAACTGGAACCTATGTTCACTGAATGAGTATTTAATAGGCTGGGCCTATATGATTCCTAACCAATATGGCATGGGTTATAAACTAGGTCTATATGTTTCTATGTTGTGCATATTCACTTCATTGTTGATTATGTGGATGTTAGATGTCTAAAACTACCTTTAGTTTATTTAGACCGCTTTGGTGTATACTGGGTTCTATTTGCGATATATGTTTCCTCTGTTCACTGAGTACCTAGTGTACTCACCCCCTCTGCTTCCCAACCATGCAGGTTAATTTGGTGAGTTGAAGTTCTGAGTGGATCATACGGTGACATTTTTGGGGTATTACTACACGTATGTAGTCTCTATTTTATACTTTTGTTGTATTGTGGCTCATAAGTATGTAGACATGTTTGATGATTGTGTCTTGACTGTCTTGTAGTTTGTAAATGAATTTATGTATGAAACTTTTGTATTGTTGCTGGGATTGCTTTTGCGTGGACTTAAAAGCCTAGAAGTTGTGGTTGAGTTTTAATGTGATTTTAGAAGTGCGTTTGAAACTGATTTATCGGTGTTTTTCATTTTGGGATTTTCAAAATACAGCTGTTGTACTGTCGAAATGTTTTTTTAAAGATATCTAGTTAGCCTTGTATAGTCGAGTTAAGGGTATCGTGAGTATCCTTAGCTTGGGTATGCGGCAATTGTCATGTGCTCGATGTAGTTCCGAGATGTGACAATTAAATTTGAAATACCAAGATCCATGTAAATATTGAAACCAAATTCAAGATCAGTTATAACTTTTTTTAGCAAAAATAGGAAGAGGAATTGGTAGCGCCAAAAAATAGCACATCAAACGCCGCGCCTCTACCAGTATCCACATATACGTAAGACTAAACATCACGCTCATGATGTGCTAGCAACAATCTCATTCCTCTCTTTCTCTAGATGAAGATGTGTGTTAGGGTTGTAATTAAAAGACCATCCATCTTCTAATCTCCCATATATCTAGGTTAAAAGACCATCCATCTTCTAATCTCCCATATATCTAGGGTTGTAATTAAAAGACCATCCATCTTCTAATCTCCCATATATCTATAAATATAGGAAAACCTAATTAGTTAAGTGCGAATTAAAATAGACTCAAATTCTTATCAGGCCCATTGAATGTTTAGTCAGCTTGGTGTGTGACTCTATAGGCTTATTTAATATTAGAAGTAGGCCCAAAATTCTTTTAGGCCCACAAGTTATAAGCGGCGTCTAGCAAGACATTATAACTACCTAATATTAAATAAGGTCAGAATACGACACTACCTAAATTACAACTGATAATTAGAGTACATTCTATATTTGGTTTACAGGGCATACACTAACATCACAATTGATAATTAGAGTACATTATATAATTGGTTTATAGGGCATACACTAACAATCTCCCACTTACACAAGAACCAATTACCCATATGTAGTTCCTTTGTCTCATTATATCTCGATTGAGCATAAGGCAGGAACTAATGTCATCCTTATTAAACTTGATCATGTTTTTTGATCTTTGAGTTAGTCTATGAAACAAACGACTGAGTCTATGAAACAAACGACTGACATTCACCTTATTTGTGCACAACCATGCAATTTTTCAATTTCAAATCATCGAGGGGCCAAGAGATATCTTTCTTCTATTATATAGGAGAGACAAATTCCGTCTTGTTCATCCACATTCCTCTGCATGATGCATAGCATGCCCTAGCATTGATTTATAATCACCTTTTATGATTGACATTTGATAATGTCAAAACAAACTATTCTTTATGTGGGAAATCGTGACAAACTAACAGCTGTGATAAGAACCACTTATGAAACTCATATAATAATCCTTGAAGTGTTCTCATAGCTGGTTGGTCCAATTACATATTCTCCAACATGAACCCATGTGATTAACTTAATATCTCCATATTAATGACCCATGAAACATGGTCATCAGTCAATCAACATGCTAGTCTCGACAGTCATTATTATCCCTTACATTAATGACATTGACTAAGGACTTTTAGAATAATTGTATCCATGTTACAATAGGGTCTCAAGATCAAGTCACGCACTTGATGGCCAATTGTGAGATGCACATTATTCATGGGATCATAATTCTAATGTATTTATAACTCCATTAAATATGAACGCAATAAACAATAAATGGGTATTATTAATGGATTATCCAAAAACAACATGTCCTAAAATTTCACTCTTACATGATCACACATCCAAATATCTAATGCCTAATGCTCTAGTTTAATGATCATGCTTAGCTAGTGGGAGAGGTTGAGTCAATGAATCAGCTATATTAAGATCTGTCGATACCTTTGCACACTTTCACATCACGTCTTTCAACAATGTGTCGAATAACGTGAAAACGTCTGAGTATGTGTTTGGTCTTCTGATGTGATTTTGGTTCCTTAGCTTAGGCAATTGGCTCCATTATTATCATAATAAATATATACTAGATTCAAAATGCTAGGAACTACACCAAGTTTAATGATGAACTTTCTACCCTAAACAGCCTCTTTTGCTGCTTCTGAAGCAACAATGTACTCAGCTTCTATTGTAGAATTAGCAATTGTTTCTTGCTTGGAATTCTTCCAACATACTGCTCCACCATTCAAGCATAATACAAATCTTGACTATTATCAGAAGTCATCTTTGATTGATTGGAAGCTAGCATCAGTGTAATTACTTACAATGAGTTCTTCCTCACCTCTCTATATCAAGAACATATCCTTAGTTCTTCTTAAGTACTTAAGAATGTTCTTAACAACTATCTAGTGACTTTCACCTGGATCTAACTGGTATCTACTCATCATGTTCAAAGCATATGCAATGTATGAATGAATACACAACATGGAATACATGATGGATCCAATAGTAGATGCATATAGGATGCCACTCATGCAGTCTTGCTCATTTTGTGTCGAAAGGCACTGAGCCTTACTTAAATTATGCCGTGTGATATGGGTAAGAAGCCTTTCTTAAATTCTTACATATTAAATATGTGCAAAACCTTGTCGATATAAGTGCTTTGACTTAGTCCAATAAGCCTTCTCGATGTCCAATAAGCCTTCTCGATCTATCTCTATAGATTTTAATTCTCAAGATGTAGGCTGCTTTACCTAAGTCTTTTATTGAAAAACAATTTCCTAACAAGCTTCCATAGATTGAAGCATAGGAATGTCATTTCCAATGAGTATTATGTCATCTACATACAAGACAAAGAAAACAATTACACTCTCACTAGTCTTTATGTAAACACAAGGTTCTTCTTCATTTATGAGGAAACCAAACTCCTTGACTACCTCTTTAAAGCGAAGATTCTAACTCTGAGAAGCCTGCTTCAATCTATAAACGGATTGCTAAAGCTTGCATATTTTCCTAGCTTTTTTAGGAGAAATGAAACCCTCAGGCTGTGTCATGTACTGTAACATCCTATTCCCATACTAAGGGTTATAACCCAAAAATATGGTATATGTGAGATCAAGGAGAGATTAAGAAAAATGCATTTCATGCTCATGCATAATGTTAGCATACATGCACATGAATTTGAATTTTTGCACACATTAAAATGACTATACATGCATTTGTTGACATTTTTAGGTATAATTGATTTATAAATGTTATTATATTGAGAATTGTGGTTTATATGTATTGAAAATTTAGTTGGTGTGTTTAATTAGGGATTTATAATTTTGGATGAAAATTTGAGAAATTTCTGAAATTTTGGATAATTTTTGGACTAGGAAAATGCCAAATGGCAGAACAATATCAAAGTATGTTTAAGCTGTGCAGGAAAGTTGGCCGCAGCGAAGCCAAGAGTTGGCCGCGATGAACTTTTCCTAAAAGGAATCCTCGTAAAATCTTGCAAGTTGGCCATGGTGAACCAAGGATTTGGCCACAGAGAACTCTTCCCGAAAGAAATTCTGCAAGTTGGCATTGGCGAACCAAAGAGTTGGCCACGGCGAACTTTCACAGAAAGCAGTAAACAGAGCTCATTTTCTAGCTTTTCTAACTCTGTTTTTCAGGTCAACTTTGTATGACCATTATTACCTAGAAAATGAGGTTTTTTTGACAATATCTTCTTCTAAAAAAATGTTCATCTATATCTTAAGTTTCTAACTAACTAAAGTTCATACAATTTGTCCCAGTAAATTGAAATTACACGCAATTTACTACATGATGTTCAGAACTAGAGACATAATCCAAAACTCAAATTCAAGACAAATTTTAAAACTCTTAAAGATAGAATTCAAATTCGATTTCTTCATAAAAATTATATTAATTTGTCTCTAGTTTAATAAAAATCAAAATCACCCTATTTGGATATCCATAGATCATGATATGTCTGAATTTCAGATGTATGTTCAGTAGAAACACTACATCTAACATATTTCCAGCACTCCTCATCATCAATTTCATCCTAATTCAT
>JAOQMS010000002.1:8750664-8801719 GCA_027563885.1 Erythroxylum longipes | reverse complement strand
CCGGGAAAATGTCATGAATGCATGTACAAACATTCACATGTGCAAAAATTCACTATTGGCTATTCATGTGCATATATAAATTCATGAATATATCAAAACACTTTCAATAGTCCTAACCCATTCCAAAATGACCAAAATACCCTTTCCAATAGGTGAGGGGATGTTACAGGACATGATTTTTAAACATTTTGTTTCTTTGATATTTTTTATTTAACAATATACTATCAAAATTTATGTACTTTAGAAGAGGATTCGAAAAAGGAGGAGCTTAGGGATACAGGGAGGGGATTAAGAAGTTCTTTATATACTTTATATTAGATGGATCATACCGTTTCTTATATAGATAAATGACACAAGTATCCATACTAAAAATGGAGTTAATTTTCTCTTGGTTTCTGTATGTAATATTTACTGTATTCTATATGTATTGTATTAGGTATTAAATTATTTTATTATTATTCTATGTAGATGTATTTATTTATATTTTGTATTATCATTTTTTGTATTATATATGAGTCTATCGAAAATAGCCTTTCTACTTGGTAGGAGTAAGGCTGCGTACTATTGAACCTTCTTAAACCCCGCGTTTCTGTGGAACTCTCACTGGGTGTTGTTGTGGTTGTTAACATTTGGATGCATTAATAAACTCACTTTGACCATTTTTGCTTGATTAATGCCCTTATATGATTTTAAGTATGTGTCAAATCTCATAGGTGGTTTCATATATACACAATATGTTTAATTTATTTCTATTAATAGTACAAAACAAAATATACACACTTTTCTATTTAATACAATGAGTCTTTTATCATTATCACTTCACTTACTTATATTCTTTAGTACTTTAATCTCCTCTTTATTTGCAGCTACTATCTTTATTGAGGTATAAGGATAATTCTTTACAATTCTTCAAGGATCAATATCTTTGGCCAAAAATAAATATTTCATCCTAGTTTTCTGATCTATGTAGTTGTACATATACATTGGCTATTTTAATTAAAAAGTGAGTTAAATTATATCCTAATGAACTTCGCTCAAATTCTATTAAAAATGTATATGTAATAAGTGGGACTTATTGTATTACTATTTGTTGATCCCTAAATGGAATACAAAAGAGGGGTGAATTGTGCGTATTCAGTATGGTCTATTAGAAAATTAATGAATGAATTGTTTACTCTAATGAGTGGTTACAAGAATTTAATCAGTGTCAACCACAAAATAATTATAATAATAAAAAAGTAGGGAAATAGACATAAAACTAATTTATAGTGATTTAGTCAAATAACCATTGTCTAAGTCCACCCTTAAGCCCTATTTGGAGTTCATTATCATCTTATATAATATGCAAAGAAAAACCTTTCATATATGCATCTTTCTTCAGGGAAGGGGAACCCTTACACATCTTCATTTCCTAGGATAAAAAGGAACACTTTTACTATCTTCACCATCACAGGTAAAGAGGAGTCCTAGAGAATTCAATTTGTATCTCAATTTGTATCTCATTCACTCAAATACAACTTAATAATCCATTTCTTGGTCAGATAATACAATAAGGGCTTATATTATACTCACACATATATGAATGTAATAAAACTCTCTCAAAAGTTTCCTAAGACTCCCTTTAATGCCAAAATTTTTTACTTAACTCAATTATAGTATATTTACGTCTAAATAACCTTAAATAGTCATTAGATATACAAACTAATTATTACACCAATTAGTTTCTGAGCATATTTGGCTAGTCGACCATAGACTTTCTACTAACTTATCTTTAACCTAACAGACTGCACCTATTATATAATTTTTTTATTCATAAGTTAGGCTAGTTGTATAAACCTTTAGGTCTGTTGAATTCTTACGAAAATTAACTTTCAAAAACACTTTAAATCACTATATTTCAATAATTCAAGTTTTGAAAAGCATCAAAAATACCTTGATTTTGATAAGAACTTGATTAAAAACTATTTCAAAAGTTCTTCAAAGTTTGTTTAAAAATCAAAATATTTTCTTTAAATTTCAAAAATATTTATTAAGAAAAGATTTATGCATCGTGCCCTATATACAAATGATTGTGCAATGATTAAGTCACTAATTCATTAAAATTACCAAAATATAATTACAGTAGACATTATAATGATTGTTACGTATGGATTGACATCATTCTCTTTTATTCTTTGTTCATTTAACTTAATTACCTTTAAACTATTTTCAATTATGTTTAATGTTTCACTTTATTCATTTTGATCAATTGATCACTTTACCTTCCTATTAGACTCGATTTTTTACATTTTACTTAATTTTTAACAAATTATTAATAGCATTAAAAATAATATATTAGTTATAATATATTTATGATTAAGTAGTAACATATTTTATTTTAATTAAAATTTAAAAAAGTTCTATTAATCCAATAGCTAGAAACATTTATAATTCACTGCCAACCAATTTGCACTCATCTGCTACCATGATCCTAAACAATAAGAAGGCATCAATTACCATATAATATAGCCAACTTACCAATGTAATTGTTAGTTTATGTTCTACAATCAATTGATTGATGAAGTTATTTCTCATATGTTGGACTATTGTAGAGGTAATAGAAGCTTACTAGCATTTGGAAGCAACACAAAGGGAGTTGTGTTATTTGGTCACCAGTAAGGTAAAAAAAGGTGGCTGCGAGTCAAGGGCAGCGGCTGAAGTTAGTGGCAGATGGAAGATCAGTAGTGGCTGGACTTATTGGGTGGGCCGCTAGGGTTAGCAACATTAGGGTTTCTCAATATGGAAGATAATGGTTGTTTTGACACTTGAATACTTTTTTTTAAAGTTGATATAATTCATTAATACTACAAAACTAAGACTTTTCAACATTGATACATAAGACCCAAGGGGACAAAAGCATATTTTCATATAAGCTAAACGCAAGCTCCTTAGTAATTAGAGGCTATCTGTATAGAGACACGTGTGTGGTCTAAAAGCAAAGTTTGTTCAAAATAAAATATTTCAATTATGTTTTGTGCTCCAGTTTCACTCCCTTATATTTCTGTATTCTCTCTTCTATGTCAAGAGTCTTAAAGATTCACAATTGCTTTGCTATCTTATTAGTTGGTGGTGGGATATAGTGCCAAGTTAGTCTCCCATTTTCCATTGTATTCCTTCTCTTTCTCTTTATGTTCCATTTCCTCAAAGGCATGATATGGTGTTTGTGATGCATGTATTTACCAAGTCTGCTTCTAACATTTTGCATGCTAGTATCTTAATATCCTATCCTCCGGTTGCGAGAGGTAATAGGGTCAAGCTGTGCTTTTAGTTGATAGGTAATTACCTTTGATTTTTAAAGACACAAATTTGCCATTGCAGGTTTTGATTCAAATACCCTTGTGTCTTTCACACTAGATGTAACAATTTGAGGCCTCTAAATCAATTTTAAATAATTTGTAGTCCCTATTTGTTCTGAAGCGGTGAGCAAATGCCCATTTTAGGATACGTGATATGTTAAGATAAGGGCAGGAGATGCTAAATTTTTCTAAGGTAGGCCTCCAAATCTCGCTTGAGTAACTGCATTCGATGAATAGGTGATTCACACTTTTAGGTTCCACATTGCATAATAGGTAGTTCAAACTTGAAATTGGAAATTTCAAGACACGCCACTAGCCACATGATAAATGAGTAGGGAGGGGGTAACTACAGAATCCCATATTAGTTTATGTGCAGATAATTCAGGAAGCGGCTCTTGTTGGAGGATTTTTGCAAAAATTTGTTATGAATTTTGAGGATATGCCTAAGGACCAAATGTTTGTATCTTGAGTATTTGAGTTAGGAATAAGTCCTTTTATTAATTTACTTAACTCTTTACTTCCTCTAGCAATCTGAGAAGGCCAAAACCAAGAGTTGTTTATGATGAGTGCTTGGAATTTAGTATTGAGAGGCATAGAATTTCTAATAAATTGAGAGTTAGGCATTCTGTGGAGAGGCCCATTACTATACTATAAATCAAACCAGAACAAAGTCCTACCACCATCACCAATTTTGTACTTGATTTGAGGATAGGTTAACTCCTTCATTTGTAGAAATTGATTTGAGGGTCTAAGAGACCCTGGATTAGCTTTGTAGTTCCATATAGATTTCTCCCTTAGTATTTGTGTGAGTCCATTTCACCTATAGACTTTCATTTTTAGAACATAGGATCCAAAGTCTCTTTATGAGCATTACTTTACTTGTTGCACTTATGGAAGTGATACCTATGCCTCCAAATTTCTTAGGATGACTTACTACTACCCATTTCACTTTAGGAATTATAAGTCTTTTCCTGCTCCACTATAAAGAAAATATCTTATAGTTTTTTCAATGTCTTTCATCAAAGGTTTAGGAAGAGCCTAACTAGGAGATCCAGTAAGTGTATAGATTGCTCAATGTAGAGATAGTTAGTTGAAGTCTCTCATTATAGGATAAGCTAGTGTTGCACCAGTTGTGAATCCTTCAATTTATTGTATTGAGGAGAGGGAGGCAATCTTTTTTAAAGAGCTTCTTTTCAACTATAGGCAAACCAAGATATTTAAAGTGAGACTCTTATTAAATGAGGCCCCAGCTATTTAGAAGCACCTGCACCTAGCGGTAGTGTCTTGAGGAGATGACATAAGAGCTTTTTTTAGGATTGAAATTGAGTCTAGAGAGAAGATTGAAATCCTCCAAGGCACCCAGTAGCAATTGTTTAGATTTAAGGTTAGCTCTGCAATGTAGGAAAAGATCATCTGCAAAGGAAAGCTAGAAGATTTTTAGTTTGTGTTACTTGTGATGGTATTTGAAAGATACCTCTTTCCCTATTTTGTTTTTAATGAGTTTATGAAAGAATTCTATATAGATAACAAAGAGGTAAAGTGATAATGGATTACCTTATCTTACTCACGTGGTTGCCTTAAATAGCCTAGTAAGTTCCCCATTTACTAGTATTGAGTAGGATACAATTATAATGCAACTCTTAATCCAAGAAATGAAGATTGGAGGAAGTCCCATTGCTTGTAAAGCTAAGATAATGAAACTTTAGCTTACAGAATCAAATGATTTTTTGAATTCAACTTTGAGTGCACAACTTCTTATGTAGGTTTTGTTAATCTCATTTAGCAGTCTGCCTAATGTCCCCAATATTCCTTCCAGGGATATAAGCACTTTAATAATGATTGATGAATGATGGCAGAATAACTTTCAATCTATTAGTAAAAATTTTTGTCATGATTTTGTAGGCCACATTGTAACATACAATAGGTATAAAGTGATTAAAAGAGGATGGATTAGGAACCTTTGGAACAAGGCAAATGTAGGTTTTGTTAACCTCATTTAGCAGTTTGCCTAATGTGAAGAATTTTTTAACTGCCTGTGTTACTATTTCTTTAGTGGTATTCCCGATATCTTGAAAAAACTAGGCATTGAATCCATTAGGGCTCGAGGCTTTATCTGGATGGATTAAGAATAGAGTGGATTTGATCTCTTCAAAGGTGACCTCTTTTGTGAATGTTCCATAAGTTTCAGGTATAAAGGAGATTCTTAGTGATTCTATAAGTTCTACAGGTATGGATTGTGCATTCTATTGGGAGCTAAGCAGTTTAGAGAAATGATCAAGAGATAGCTCCTTCAGGTTATCCTGTCCAAAAATTATATTGCCATTTGTATCATTGAGAGTATATATATTATTTTGGTTCCTCCTTGCTTTTATCTTCTTAAAGAAGTATTTGGAGTTGCTATCCCCCTCTTTTAGTCAATTTTTTCTTGATTTTTCCTATAACTGAGAGTTGTATGCATCTTGTGTTTATTTCCTTAGTTCCACCAGCTCCTGGGCTATTAAGGTTGAATCAAGTGGGTTAGTAACTAGTTGTTTCTTATAGAGAGTTAAGTCTTTCTTTAACTGAATTCTGCAATTTTTTTCATTTCACCTTTGATTGCCTTTAGCTTACGCAAGACTTATTTAAAAACAAGAATTAGTTATTCTAAAATTAGAATAAAGAATGTTTAGCACCTAAGATAATATATCCTAGGGTTAGGATAAGGGTGGTTTAAGTTTTAAAATAATGTATCCCATACATAGATTTGAACTTGTTTGACTCTTAAATTAGGAGTAATCTAGTTTTGGAATAGTTTGGAATCAAACATAATTTAAAAGAATTTAAAATTTAAAATCAATTCTAAAATTAAATTAATTATTTTTTAATTTTATCAAAAATAATAATTATATTGATTCTTATTAAATTTTAAAAAAGTAATGTCTAAATTTAAAATTAATTTATTACACTTTTTTTCAAAAATTTGATTTAATAAGAAAATATTTTCATAAGTAATCAAATAAAGTGTTTCTTAATTAAATATCTTTATTTCCATTTGAATAAAATAAATCAAATTTATAATTTTATTTATTTAGAAAATTATTATTTTATTTGTTTAGAAATTTTTTCTTTATTTATGAATAATAAGTTTCTTGATTTATTAGAAAAATATGTTTTCTTGATTAATTTTCAAAAGATATTTTTATTTATTAATAAAAAATGAGCTTTCTTTACTATTTTTAAAAATAATTTTCTAATTTATTAAGGAAAGATTTTCTAATTATTTGAGAAATTAATCTCTAACTAAATAATAAAAAGGACTTAACTAAATTTAAAAGTATTTTGAAAGTGATTTATTTAATATTAATAAAATAGTTTTCTAATTAAGAAAATAATTTCTAATTAGATTAGAAATAGTTTTTAAATTGGATTATAATATCTTACTTGTTAAAATTTTGAAAAAGAAGTTTTTCTATATTATAACAAGTGAGAAGGATAATTTATTGAAAACTGTTTTCAATTAAGTTTTTTAGAGGAATCAAGTTGAAAATAGTTTCTCATTGAATTTGAAAATTAGTTTCAAATCAAATAAAATTTCTATTTAGAATAAGAAATTAATTTATTTAGAAATCAATAGGTTTAATCTAATTTAGTTTTTTTTTCAAATAGTTGAAAATGTTATTTTAGATTATGAAGATCAATAGCTACTATTAAACAAAGTTTGATGCTTTTTATGAATATAATTTGATTAAGTATGAATAAATTACATGTTTTAATTTTATATGGTTAATATATTATATATGCATATTGAATTACATTTTTAGATATATAATGTTTTACATATAATTTACGTATAATAAGACCATTAAAAACTAGGTTTATCATTAAAATATAAGTACAAATTTTGAACATGATTATTGTCTTCCAAGAATTCTGTTTATTGCTAGGTTTGTTGAGCAAACTTGATACAACCAGCCTTCGCAATGGAGTTCCACGTCTTACATATTAACCTGACAAGCTACACATGCCAAGTGGTCCACTTACAACACAACAAACTTCAAGGCTTAAACAAGCAATGCAAGCTTTTGTTCAAGCCCAAATCACAAGTCAAGTACACGAGGAGGCTGAAACATCCATGGCGGAACACCAAGGCACGCCCAAGCCTGTTTTGTTAGAGGAGGTGTTGGAAGAAGCAAGTACTTAGCCATGTTGGGAATCAAGCTCAAGTCTTGTTTGGGGCACATTTTTTGATAATTTGGGCTTGTTATTTATTATCTCTTATTTTAGGCCCCAAGGACTTGTTTATGGGTTGTTCTTTTAGTTAGTAGCATGTACTTTGTTTGTTTTGGTTATTTTGAGACTTATTTGTTTTAATGTGTTTAGCTCATTCCTAAAAGGACTTGGATCAGATTATGTTCAATGGGTTAGATACTTTTAGATTTGTTAGGATTAGCCTAGTTTTAATTAAATGGGCTTGCAAACCCATTCCTATTAGGGTTAGGACTTGGTCAAGGGTATTTATACCTTATTATATCCTTGTAACCTAGATTTGGATGATTAATAAAATTTCATAATTGAATTCTTCAAGTAAGGCCTGAATGTCTTCATGGTTACTTCAAGAAATTGATTTGCATCAATAAGTAAGTACTTGTAACGTAAATTGATTTCTGATTTCTTTGGGATTAGGTCTCAAACTTATGATTTGGGGTTTAATCTAGCATGTTCTTATAATAGAAAGATTAGGGTTTTGATTCAATAGGATTAGGGGATTTCAAGTACATTGTTTTCTTGGGGTTGTCCGTATCATCTTGGTATCAGAGCTTTGGCTTAATTCTATTGAACTCATACATATCTTTATTGTGTTTTTCTTATTTATTTCTTTACAAAAAAAACGTGAACAATACTGAAAAAAAGGTGAACAGTACCAAAAAAAAGGTGAATAGTACCAAAAAAACATGAACAGTACCGAAAAAAGGTGAACAGTTCCTAAAAAAAAGTGAGCAATACTAGAAAAAAGAGTGAACAGTAGCAAAAAAAAAGTGAACAGTAGTGGAATCGTTAACAGTAGCGAAAAAACAGTGAAAAGCACGTTGAGTTGCCTATTTTAAACTTTGGGTTAATTTGAAATTTGTTCTTTGAGCTCTTGGGTTTTTTTTGTTAAGTTTACAATATATTGAGTGTCTTTCTTTGATTCTTAGTTTACTTTCTTGTTTGTGCCTTTCTTTGCTTCCATCACATTGAATTGGATAATCTTGCATTCAAATTGTTCAATTATAAACAAAAATCATTGCATACACAACTTTTCCATCCGTGTATTAGCATACTATTTTCTTTCTATCCGTACATTACTTTGCTTCTATAATTGTTCCTATTTTGTTTCTTGTTAGGATTTACTTGTTCTTTCCTATTAATTTTTGTTGCTTGCTGTTTGCTTAGTTTTGTTGAATTGGTTTCTGAAAAGTAACTTTAAAGACATCACTTGAGAGGTAAAAGGCAAGAGGGTGAGCTTATATAGTGAAAAGCCATTAATATTGTGTGAAAACACGAGTGTACAATCTGATTTTAAGGGAAAACACGTGTGGAAGTGATTGTGAGGTCCTTTCTAATGTTTTCTTACGGGTTTACACCATGTCTAACACAAAGGATAAGAATGGTAATGGAGATAAGAAGTTTAATGAAGGAAAAGGAAGTGACAATGAACAACAAAATAAGACTTTCTTTACTTTAGCAGCTATGCAAAATTAGTTTCTAAGGATAGAGGACATGTTTAGAGATGCCAGTGACAAGTTTGAAAGAGAAGATAGATTGACCAGAGCTTTGCAAGAGTTTTCAATTAATAATGCACCAAGAGAAAGAGCTTTAACTACAACTCGAAATCCCCAAAATTATGAAGAAGAAGTTGCTGGTTATGAAGAAGATGATGAGAGGGGGTGGCATGAAGTTTGAAACTATGTAAGAGGAGGAAGAGGAGATAAAGGTCGAAATAGAGGAGGCCATAGGTGGAGAGTTGAAAAAGGCAGAGATGAGGAAGAAGTTAAGAGAGTTGATAGAACATAGGAAGCATCAAAATGAAGATTCCATCTTTCCAAGGGAGGAATGACGCAGAAGCCTACTTGGAGTGGGAAAGGAAAGTAGAGATGATATTTGCTTGCCACGACTACTCAGAAGAAAAGAAGGTGAAGTTAGCAGCAGTTGAATTCTCTGACTATGCAGCTGTTTGGTAGGATCAACTACTTTTGAATAGAAGAAGGGCTAGAGATAGACCTATTGAAACATGGGAGGAGATGAAGTCCATCATGAAGAGACGTTTTGTGCTTAATTACTACTACAAGGAGTTGCACCAAAAACTCCAAAATTTGAGACAAGGTACTAAGAACATTGAGGACTACCACAAAGAGATAGAAATGGCTATGATAAGGGCTGATATTGAAGAAAAAAGGGAAGCTACCATGGCTCGATTTCTTGTTGGTTTGAATAAGGAGATAGCTTACATTGTAGAGTTGCATCCCTATGTGGAGCTTAATGAAATGGTCAACATGGCCATGAAAATTGAAAAGCAATTGAAAAATAAAAGCTCCAATAAGGCTTACAATTCTGGTTCTTCAAGTTCTTAGAGTTCCAAATGGCCTAAGAAAGAAGAAAAGGGTATGGACAAGTCTAATGACTATAGGGACAAGTCCAAAGATAAGGGGACAACCTCTAAAGGTACGAATTCTCACCCAAATAGTGTTAATGCAGCTACTGAGCACAGGGATATTAAATGCTTTAAGTGTTTGGGATCTAGTCATATTGCTTTAAAATGCCCAAATAGAAAGGTTATGTTTTTGAGAGATGATGGGGGAATTGAGTCCCAGGAGAGTGATGGAGAAGAAATGCCTGAGCTTGAGGATTGCAATGATGTGGAGGTAGAGGAACCTGTCCAAGTCGAAGCCTTTGTGGTTAGGCATGCTCTTAATGTGCAGGAGAAGGTAGAAGTAGATGAGCAGAGGAAAATATCTTCCATACACGTTGCTTAATCAATGGTAAGATGTGTAGTATGATAATTGATGGAGGGAGCTGCACAAATGTAGCTAGTACAATTTTGGTGGAGAGGTTAAGGTTGCTTATTATTAAACATCCTAGCCCATATAAACTACAGCGGCTCAATGAGTGTAGGGAAGTAAGGGCACATAAGCAAGTGAAGGTTGCATTCTCCATTGGGAGGTATTCCAATGAGATTTTGTGTGATGTAGTACCAATGTAGGCAGGTCATATATTATTGGGGAGGCCTTGGCAATATGATAGGCGTGTAATCCATGATGGCTAGAAGAATAGGTACTCATTCAAGAAGGGAGATCAAACTTATGTTTTGGCGCCTCTAAAACTAAGGGAGGTTCATGAGGATCAAATGAGGCTTGCAAAGGCCATGGAAGAACAAAAGCAAAGGAGACCAGGAGTTTGAAAAAAAGAAAAGGAAAAGAAGCCATTCGAAAAAATAAAAATAAAGGCCCAATTGAAAGAAATTGCACTAGTGAGGAAAAAATATAGGGAAGTGCAAAAGAAAAAGGAGAGTTGAGTGAAAAGAAGAGTAAAAGAAAAAAGAGTACTTTCTTTGCAAAATCAAGAGATTAGAGACAAGTGTTGTACACACCTAAGCCTTTAATTTTGCTTAACTATAGAAAAAATCTTTATAATGAGGCTGACCTTGACTCTTCCATACCTAGTGTTATTAAATCTATTTTTCAGGAATACTCAGATGTCTTTCCAGATGAGAAGCCCAAGGGACTTCCACCTTTGAGAGGTATTGAACACCAGATAGATTTTGTGTCAGGAGCTCAAATTCCAAACCGCCTAGCTTATAGGAGTAATCTTAAGGAGACAAAGGAGCTTCAAAAGCAAGTGGAGGAACTTTTAGAAAGGAAGCATGTGAGAGAAAGCTTAAGTCCATGTGTAGTTCCAGTGTTATTAGTGCCAAAGAAAGATGGGACTTGGCGCATATGTGTGGATTGTAGGGTAGTGAATAAGATAAAGGTAAAGTATCACCACCCAATTCCTAGATTAGATGACATGCTTGATGAATTACATGGTGCTTGTTTCTTTACAAAGATTGACCTTATGAATGGCTATTATCAAATTAGGATGAAGGTAGGAGATGAATGGAAAGCAGGCTTTAAAACTAAATATGGTTTATATAAATGGTTGGTCATGCCTTTTGGTTTGACAAATGCACCTAGTACTTTCATAAGATTGATGAACCATGTTTTGTGTGAATTTATTGGCAAGTTTGTGGTTGTATATTTTGATGATATTTTGATTTACAGTAAGAGCCTTGATGAGTATGTTTTACATCTTAAATCTGAACTAGAAGCACTTAGGTGTGAAAAGCTTTATGCTAAACTAAAAAAGTGTTCTTTTTGTATAGATAAAGTTGTACTTCTTGGATTTGTTATTTCTGCCCATGGTGTTCATGTTGATGAGGAGAAGGTTAAGGTTATCAAAGATTGGCCTACTCCTAAGTCTGTTGGTGATGTGAGTAGTTTTTATGGTTTAGCTAGCTTTTATAGGCGATTTGTGAAAGATTTTAGCACCATTGCTAGCCATTAACTGAAATCATTAAAAAAGATGTTGGTTTTAAATGGAGTGAGGCACAAGAATTTGCATTTAGTGCTTTGAAAGATAAGTTGCGTTCTACACCTGTTTTAAGTTTACCTAACTTTAATGAAGATTTTGAGATTGAATGTGATGCCTTTGGATTAGGTATTGGTACTGTTTTGATGCAGGGTAGGCGCCCATTGCATACTTCAGTAAGATGCTTCATGGGCCACAACTGAATTATTCCACTTATGACAAGGAACTATATGCCTTGGTGAGAGCATTAGAAACTTGGTAACATTATCTATGGACAAAGGAGTTTGTAGTTCATTCTGACCATGAATCACTCAAACATTTGAAGGACCAAGGTAAGTTGAACAAGAGACAAGCGAAATGGCTAAAGTTCATTGAAACTTTTCCATATGTGATTAAGTACAAGCAAGGTAAGGAAAATGTAGTGGCTGATGCACTATCAGGAAGGTACACTCTAATCAATACCTTGAGTTCTAAAATGCTTGGATTTGAGTTTATTAGAGATTTGTATGCTTCAGATTCTGATTTTGGGAATGTTTATGGTGCGTGTGAGCATACTGCATTTCAAAAGTTTTATAGGCATGATGGGTACTTGTTTAGGGAAGCTTTGTGTGCCTATTTGCTCCATGTGTGAAGTACTTGTGCGTGAATCACATTGTGGAGGATTGATGGGTCACTTTGGGGTGCAAAATACATATGACATACTTTGTGAACATTTTTATTAGCCTAACATGAGAAAAGATGTTGAAAAAAATATGTTCTAGGTGTGTTGCATGTAGACAAGCGAAATCAAAGACCCATTCACATGGTTTGTATACTCCTTTGCTTGTGCCTAAGCATCCTTACACTGACATATGTATGGACTTTATATTGGGGCTGCCTAGGATAAAAAAAGGTAGGGATAGTATATTTGTGGTTATTGATAGGTTTAGTAAAATGGCACACTTTATTGCATGTCATAAAACTAATGATGCCACTTATATTGCGGATTTGTTCTTTAGGGATGTTGTGCATTTGCATGGTATTCCTAAAACCATTGTTTTCGACCATGATGTAAAATTCTTGAGTCACTTTTGGTGTGTTATTTAGGGAAAGTTAGGAACTAAGCTTCTGTTTTCTACTACTTGTCATCCTCAAACAGATGGCCAAACTGAAGTGGTCAATAGAACTTTAGGATCTCTTTTGCGTGCTATTATAGGAAAAAATCTTAAAACTTGGGAACAATGTTTTCCATTAGTTGAATTTGCATATAATAGAAGCATTCATTCTACTACTTGTTATTCACCATTTGAGATAGTTTATAGATTTAACCCTTTGACGCCTTTGGAGTTGTGTCCTTTGCCATTATATGAATTATCTAGCAGGGATGGACAACACAAAGCCGAATTAGTGAAGAGCATTCATGAGAAAGCAAGGCAGCAAATAGAGAAGCGGAATGAGGCAAATACGCACAGGGCTAATCAAAGGCGCAAGTTGTTGAGGTTTGAGCCTGGAGATTGGGTTTGGGTGCATTTCAGGAAGGAGATGTTTCCTAAGCAAAGGAAATCCAAGTTGGATCCTAGAGGCAATAGACCATTCCAAGTACTTGAGAGAATTAATGATAATGCCTATAGGATTGATTTGCCAGGTGAGTATCAAGTGTCCGCTACTTTTAATGTTACTGATCTCTCTCCCTTTAATAATGTAGGGTCTGATTCGAGGACGAATCCTTTTGAGGAGGGAGGGGATGATATAACCAGCCCTCACAATGGAGTTCCACGCCTTACACATCAACCTAAAAAGCTACACATGCCAAGTGGTCCACTTACAACGCAACAAACTTCAAGGCTTAAACAAGCAATGCAAGCTTTTGTTCAAGCCCAAATCACAGGTCAAGTACACGAGGAGGCCGAAACATCCATGGCAGAACACCAAGGTACGCCCAAGCTTGTGACTTTGTTAGAGGAGGCATTGGAAGAGGCTAGTACTTAAGCATTTAAAGAAACAAGCTCAAGTCTTATTTGGGGCGCATTTTTTAATAATTTGGGCTTGTTATTTATTATCTCTTATTTTAGGCCCAAGGACTTGTTTATGAGCTGTTCTTTTAGTTAGTAGCATGTGCTTTGTTTGTTCGGGTTATTTTGAGACTTATTTGTTTTAATGTGTTTAGCCTATTCCTAAAAGGACTTGGATCAGATTATGTTCAATAGGTTAGCTACTCCTAGATTTGTTAGGATTAGCCTAGTTTTTATTAAATGGACTTGCAAACCCATTCCTATTAGGGTTAGGACTTGGTCAAGGGTATTTATACCTTATTATATCCTTATAACCTAGATTTGGATGATTAATAAAATTTCATAATTGAATTCTTCAAGTGAGGCCTGAATGTCTTCATGGTTACTTTAAAATTTTGATTTGCATCAATAAGTAAGTACTTGCAACGTAAATTGATTTCTGATTTCTTTGGGATTGGGTCTCAAACTTATGAATTGGGGTTTAATCTAGCATGTTCTTAGAATAGAAAGATTAGGGTTTTGATTCAATAGGATTAAGGGGTTTCAAGAACCTTGTTTTCTTGGGGTTTTCTGTATCAAAACTCATGATTGCTTTAACCATAATATGTTTAGTCTTATAACAATAGGTCCGACTTAACTAAATTTGTGTGATTTATTAGATAATCAAACTCATGATGAAATAAATTTAGAGACAAGATTAGGAATAACATAGTAAGATAAGTTTTAGTAAGAATTGTCGCTTAATGAATATAGAAGTCACATGAGATATGATTGATAAAGTTATTATCAACCTAGTTTAAGTTTATTTGTTTTGTTTAGCAAACTTAAGTTTAATTAAATTTAAATATGATCCTATTCTTCAAAAAAAAAACTTAACCAACTAGAAAGAGTAGAGTAATCTTTTTGAATAATAGCGAGGGTTATTATTTCGAATAAAATAGTAAAAGTAACCAAATAAATGATTAAGGTCCTTATGTTATTTGGTAGTCATTACATATAACTAATTACTTGCTATTTTACATTTATATTTTGTTTTGAGTAAAAATTACCTTATTTAGTATAGTTGATACTAAATTTGTGAACCGAATTTCGTGGACATAGGTTATGTTTGAGAAGAGTTATCAAGTTAGATAAGAAAGTTGTATGTCTATTATGCAATTTTGCTATTAATCATTTTTTAAGGATTTGGTGATAAAATTTTAGAGATTTGTCGACATCATAGAGATGACAAAAATGTAATGACATATGCAGTTGATTGATATCTCATAAACTTTACTAGCATCATGTAAGAAGTATGTCAACACCATAATAGCACAATGAAATAGGTTGTATAAAGTGGAGTTAAGGTATATCATCTTGATGGAATTGTTCCACTCAATTTAGCCTACTATAAGCATAAACATGGATTACAATTGAAGACATTTACTATAGTATTATAATAGTTATCATTAAGAGAGAAAAAAATGATAGCATGACTTTTCTTGCCTATACTTAATTGATAGAGATCATATATATTTCTATTTCATACTTTTGAGTATTTGATACTAAATTTAGATTCAACATTACTATAATATTCAAGGTAGATAAGAAATAGATTGTTGAAAAAAAGTAGTTGATCGAGATTTATACAAATAGTTTATATGTATTAGATTAAAGGAGATTAATGCTTGATATAAGTGAAAGAAATACAAAGTTTGATAATTGAAACTATACAAAGTTTGATAATTGAAACTATCATTTTATGTCATATTGGTTAAATCGATATGATGTGAATCATAAAGTTACATACAATGATATATGTATCATTTTAATTATGAATCATATGAAACTTGTTAAGTCGAAAAATGACCAAATCAAGCTTTGGTAAAAGTATGATGATTGAATTATTAAATTTTATATATGTGATGTATTGGATGTAATAACAATTAAAAAAAGGATGATCCTTATATTTTATAAGATTACTAATGATATCATACGTATTCAATGAAACATTTATTTAAAATTTTGAAAAGTTCAAAACATTTAAATCTAAGCAACCATTAAGTATTGAGAAAGTTGAAGTACTTTTATAAGATAAATATGGTAAGATTTAAATTTTTTGGTTTCCTATAAGGAATGGGATCCTCAAGTGAATACCTCCATAACTGAATTCCAATAATATGAATTTATATAAGGAGGAAAATATAATATTAGATATTATATAATGCAATATTTATTTCTTATATAACTATGCCTAGCACAACAACTTACCGTCGAAAATTGTAATTAAATCAATTATCAAGATTCTATAGTAGATGTAGAATGGTATAACTTTGAAAGAGTCAAAGTTAATGATTTTGGGATATAATGCTTAGTTAAAGCATGTATTATCCAATAATTTTATAACTAAATTGGATAATGAAAGATTATGAGATATCCAAAATTTTGTATATAATCATGTAGACCCTATTGAACAAAATGTTTGTTTCAGTGAATACTTATAGAAGAATTATTCTTAAGATAAATAGTAAAGTAAGATGAAATTTAAAAAGTTCAAATCTCATAATAATACATCTAATTGGAACTAGTGTCTTTATTAATACATTTGATGTATACTTGAAAGGTTATAAGATATTAAAAGATTTCCTTTCATGACGAATTTAAAGAGTTTATTTTGGAGATGACTATGAATTGATCATATCTACAAGAAGGCTAATGGGAATATAATTGTTCTTTTCATTGGAAAAATGTAGAGACATATTACTCATAGAGAGAATGATAATTCATATTTTCAATTGTTAAAAATATAATTTTTCAAGAACAGATATAATTAGATATGAAAAGGCAACAACTTAACTTTGATAATTAGATTTATAGAGATAGATACGAAAGTTGTTTACCTATTCTAAATCCAAATACATAGATAATGTACTAAAGTTGTTTAGTATTTGATATATTTAATACTTGCGAAATATTAAAGATATCAATTGTTTTATGTAAGAGTTGATATTTGAGTTCAAGGTTATTTAGATATTAACTTTAGAAGTAAATCATATTCAAAGTACATTTTACTTAGAGTAAGATTATTTTGAGATTGGAAACACTCCAATGTAACATGATCATTAATCAAGGAAAATACTTCTTTCGTGTAGTAAAAATCATTATTTGAATCAAAAAGTTCTTTAATGAACATGGTTTAATTTCTTGCATTATTTAGACAATAATGTACTATAGAACATTAGAGGCATTAGGCATACAAAATGAGTGATCAAAGATTCAAGCTTGTATTTAGGCAATTTCTCTTAATCATAATAGTAATTAAGATGAAAGTTGTAATATTTAAGTAATTGCTCATTATAGAGGATCTTATAGAATTCTCTCACTAAATCACCATCCCGACAGCAATAGTTTACAATCATAATTCTTAATATGGGAATTTTTCACATAAAAAGAGTTAATCTTTTGTTCCAATAAAAATAGAAGTGACATTGATTATCAATCACTTCTATGGTTTCACTGGGATTCAGCCAGTTCTCTGAAGTTGGCAAATTTGACATGTGAAGCAAGATCGAATTGGGCAAAACTTCAGGCACACAAATTTAAAAGCTATAGGCTCATCTGGGCCTTCGTGGTTTTACACTGGCACAACCCAAGCCGAATGAATTCTAGGTGGAACACCAGAACTCAATACAAATTATAAGACTAATATTCATTCAATTTCTTATAATCATCTTTTAGAACATCCTTGCTTTACGCCTACACTCACGCTTTCACTTATTTAAGTACAGGATTAATAGTTTTGAGTTCAACTTTTTTGAAATTAATATATTAAATTTAAATTAATCTAATTTTAAAAACTTAAACTTAATAGAATATTTTAATATAATTGATCAAAATAATATTGTTCAGTCTATAAATTTAATAATTTAAATATTAAAATGATGTTATTTTAATTAAAACATTATTAAAATAAATTTTAATAGTTAAATCAAATTAAACCGAATCAAAAATGATTGGGCCCAATATAACTTATTGCAAACCTTATTTAAATGTGAGAGTATTCTTAACAGTAGCCATTTAGTTTTTACATGCCTTTTAACCCATGTACCAATTCAAGCCCACCTAAAATTTTAGAGACATCAGTAGGATACAACAGAGTAAAAAATTACATAAATTTAAAGCACTTCTAGTGTTCACTCGAATAATGCATTAGTCAACATTTGCAGGGGCAACGACAACGGGCGAATGTTTACATTGACGCATGTGTATCAACTATTCAAGCTAAATTACTTATAGGAGAGCAAAATGCTTCATTTACTATAAATCATCCATTTCTCGACGAACACGTACGTGAAGTTAATATCCTAGTACAGTACTTCATCTTCCCAATTCAACAGAACAGATTAAATACGTTGATCATCTGAAAATATTGGAACCAAAATTATGCTTTTCTTCAAACTTCTAAAATATCGCATATTATTTGATAAACGGAGATATTACATCTTACCTACTTGGACCATGATATAAGCTCTTGTCTTGTCAAGTTGACATGTGAGGACCAATGAGAACCCTTTACATTGCATTACCTTCTAATTACGTATATAGTTAAAATATAGTTAGTAAAATTCACTATGAATGACGCTTGAAGAAAAAACATTACATATTTTAACGATTTACTATTTTAATTTCTTGTAATAATAAAATGAGAACAAATTGTAGCAAGGACGAATTTACTACTGGCTATAAATATTCCACCAAAGTGTAGAGCCACTTCTTAGGGATTGCAGATTTCCATCAAAATCAGGCATCTAACAACTACTCTATAAACCAAGGGATCAGTAGAGATTCTCATCAATACTTTATGGTAAATAAACACATGTTCCGATTATGTTTGATAGCAAGAGCAACAAACAACGAGAGTTAAAAATTAGAATACTTTGAAGAAAAGGGACTCAAAGTTTAATGATGTGTTTCAACTGGATAGGTGTGTTTAGCAGACATTCTCATTTTAAAAAAATTAATAAAAAAAAGAAAGTGAATTGTGATCTTATTTTGATACTCCTATTTAAAGTTTAATATTTTTTGTTAAAATTCTAAAATTACTCCTTTTCAATTCACATTAGCTATTACTGTAATCTCATGTTTTATAATTTATTAACTATAGGGGAAAAAAAAAACAAAAGACCTAGGATGCCAACACCGCGTCCCTTTGATAACGGATTCTCCAAGCAGAATTTAAGCTCCCCTTATGCTGTTGTGAAGCCTTTTTACGTGCAGAAGAGTGAATTACATATGCAAGTCAATGGAATGTTGAAAAGCTTTATACAGAACAAACTTTCTTTATGATTCACTTCGTTAGCTATAGCTCCGCAGAGAAACCAATTTCTTTCAATATACCCAAATTTTGTGCAATGATCAAAGCTTATTAGCCAACAAAAGTGTAGTTTGATAACCCCATATCATCAGGTTGATTTGAATAGCCACCCCCATGACACGCTATTTACTCCATCCAACGAATAGCCACTTGCCTTGCTATAAACTGCATCTGGTAGTTACATGGCCCTTTCATGGCTTAACCGATTTATGCCTTGGGTTATTCACACCTATGTTAGACATTTTTGTCCCTAGGGCATTTTTGTCATTTTCCCATTAAGTGGACAACTATTAATTGTAATTTCAGTTTTTAAATAAATTATCGATTAATTTACATAATTTGATCTGAATAAAGATAATAAAGTGACCCAATAAATGATCTAATTGATGAGGCAAAGTTCAAGTAAAAAATAGATCCATTTTAGTGTGGATCTGATCCATATCGAACTTGTGATGAAAAAGTCTGATATAGAAGCTATATATATAGGTTAAGGTCTCCTGCAGTTGCTCTTATCAATCGTAAGCATAAGAATCCTCTGTCCCGTTAAGAGAGCGTACATATTGGAAAATACTATAGAAAGGCCTAGACCACATCCCAGTGATGGATTCCTGTGAAAATAGCAGTAGATTCCAGCTCGTTTCAGCTTCGAAAAGCTCATTTGAAGTTTCAAAATCAAAATCAGGTATATTCCGCATTTCTCTGTTTTTTGCCCTTTCACGTTCGATTTAGGATACTTAACTAAGGTATCGTTACATATTACACGTGGTATCAGAGAGGTGACGTGATCGAGTGGTTAAAAACGAAGATTTTTATGTTTTTCTCTCAAAAAGGTTTTCAAATAGTTAACTTCTATTTCTCGGTTTTTTCTTTCTTTTTATTGCATAAAAGTAGTATACATGTGTTTAGCCTTGAGAAACAGGTTGAAAACGAGCCCAAGAGTGTGAAAAATGGACTCGAAACTCGCAGAATATCGTCTTTTTTCGGCGATGTATGCATCACCGTTGGGCGCGTGTATGGTGAACAAGTGTTGCGGGCACACGCACGTGTATGGCCCGTGTATCGCAATAACCATCGGAAACGTGTCTTGTGTCGCACACGACACGTCTCTAGCGAGTCAGCATGGATGGCGTGTGACGTGGCCGGGCTAATGTCAGTACGGACATCTGCTACAGTAAAAAAAAACACACACACACACACAAAATTCAGATTTCCAGTAAGGGTGCCCCAGGGTGTTTTGGATCGGTTTCCAGGTCTGGAAAATTTATAAAGTGAATTTTTCCATTTTTCTAGATTTATTACATTAGTAATAAATTAAAGTTTGACTCTAGAAAAAAGAATTAAGGTGTTTTGAATTCAATTTTGAGTAAATTTTCATGCTTCAGACATCACATGAGGGAGATATTTCAAGTTTTCGTGTCTCAGGTCTCATATTCAGTGTTTGGGATCTCATGATAGTTACTCGAAAAAGGAAATAAGACATTCTAAAGCCATTTTTGAGGGAATGTTTGTGCAACCAACTTGCTATAAAAAAGATACATGCGGTTCTTGTGTCTTAGTTGATCGGTTCGGTGTCCAGTAATGCACGATAGTCGCTCTACTGAGATTTTTCTTTTAAGAAAGTCTTAAATAAAGTTTTCAGAGAATGTCTTCAGCACGAATGTGTGACAATGAGACTATGTATTCGGGTTAGCATTTATTGAAGTTACATTGTCACATAGAATATGCCCATAACGAATGTGGGGATAACATAAAGATGTATCCCTTGTGTTTATAGACTTTTTGAGTGCTGATGAGAATGTAGTCACCAAAATAATCTTTCAAGTCAGTATTTTGAACTGTTCTACTTGCATGTTGGGGGACGTCTCTGATTTTATGTTTGGTTATTCTGCCCAAAAGTGTTGGCTTTATAAAACGTTTTTAAATGATCATAAAGGCATTAGATGGAGGAAAGTAGTTGCTTAAATGATCTATTCACCTAAAGGTGATAGTCTCGTGAGAGTTGATGGTTCGTACTATGATCGCTTTTATGTGAAGGCTTAATTGCATATATCATGTATTCAGCCCAAAGGTGTTTTATAATATATGTGATCGGATTTTCAGGAAAGATACTATTTAATGACTTTGAGTATCGTTGTTATCCTACATTTGTGCTGATCTAATCAAAGTTACTTTATAGTCACCTTTTCGGTCAATAAAATCAGTGTCATCATTGAAACTCTGATCGGTTTCAATACAAAGAAGAGAACAGAGGATGTATTGAATGATATGAAAACAGCTGAGGTTGATATAGCCATACGGAAAGACAAGTCATCTCCACCTACATCCACGAGCTCGAAAGCTCATAAAGTAGCCTATGAAGCCCTAAATCGATCTAACAGATTATGTCTTATGACCATTAATAGATCCATTCCTAACCATCTGCTTAGTGGACTTCCGGGCACAGACATAACAAAGTAATTTCTTGGTAATGTCTCTCAGAGGTACAAGTCTCACCTAGTGTTGAGATAAGTGCCTTGATTAAAGAATTATTCTCCATGAAGTATAAAGGAGAAAGGGGAGTAAGGATTACATATCAATAATGATCCATATTCACAGTAGATTAATGATGTTAAATATTCCTCTTCCTATGTCTTCATAATTTACCAGTCTTTGAATACACTTCCTCAAGAGTAATTTGGTGATGACATATTATTCACAGGATGAGGAATGGGCCTTCAATGCTTTGGTTGCCCATTGTGTTACTGAAGAGGAGAAACTTAAGCTTTCTACTCATACAGTCCTCGATGCAACTAAATGGAAGGCAAAGATGAAACCCATTACGATCAAAGGTAGAAAAACTAAATCTTCTCCAAATGTTGTTGTGTTTAATACAAAACATAATGGTACAACTTTTTTATTATATGGTTTGTACAGAATATGTCTTACCCCGAATTAGATATATGCTTTTTCGTATCTTGCTAAACAAGTCATGAAATGAAGGACCCTGATGAATGAAAAGTCATATATGGTGTGACATAAAAGTTTAAGCCACATTTCCATAGCTAGGGTTAAGAGATTGATTAAGGGAAGCATTCTCTCAATTCTAGATTATGATAATCTGGGAACATATGTTGACTATTGTAGGGGTAAGTCGACTGAAATAAGGATAGAGAGATCAACCTGTGTTTCTGACTTGTCAAGCGAGTGTTGAGATAATTAAAGGAAATCAAGGATTATATGTTGACATATAGAAAAGTCAACAAACTAAACCTCGTAGGGAATTCAGATTCAAATTAAGCTATGTGTCTGGATGATCGAAAGTTCACTTAAAGTTACAGTTTTTAAGGTTACAGCTGGTACAATGTTTTGGAAAAGTGTCAAGAAAACATGGGTGATTTCCTCGACCATGCATGCAGAGTTCATGCTATGAGGCTGCTTCACAAATAGTTTAACTCAGAAATTTGATTTTTGAGTTATCTGTGGTTGATTCAGTGGCTAAACTCATTTGGTTGTAATGTAATAATCAAGCTATTGGGTTGTTTAATAACAACATTGAATATCAAAGGGTCTTAGTATTTTGAGGTCAAATATTTGACCATGAAGCAGTTGATATGAAAAGGGGACATTATTAGAGTATTTAAAGACTAAGGAACTATAAGTCAATTCTTTAACTAAAGGACTTTGCCCTCTTGTGTTTGGAATACAAGTATACAGTATGAGTGTTTTGAAGTCCTTAGACACTGTTAGTTAGGGGATCGTTATGTTTGCTCCATGTACATTTATACGTTTTGATGTATTATAACAGTACGATGGTTCATCAATAAAGATGATCATTGTTTGTCCTCAGTAATACATGTTATCATATATTATCATAATACATATGGAAGCCTTAAGATATGTGTTGATCTTAAACATTTTAAAGGTCATTATGCATTTATAAAGCTTGACCTTAAGCTTATGTCATTAGACACATATAGTTTTATACAGATATATTCTTAAAGTTTCACATGACATAGAGGATATAAGTTTTTAATCTCATAAAGGTTCTCTAATGCAGTTTAGTATTCAGTTGGAGAACATAAAGGTTTTCTCTAATACTGTTTCGCATTTGGTGAGAGAAAACAAGTTTTCTCTAATGTTGTTTAGCATTCGGTGTAAGAAAACATGATTTCTGTACTGCAGTTTAGCACATGCTATTTAGCATAAAGTTGTAGAAATCGAGACCTACAAACGAAGATGATACGTATTAGGTCATAAAGGTATCATCGTAGTATACCACACTCTATTTTCCCATTCATGTTAGTGAGGTATTTGATATTCGCAATTATATTGGATCTGTGTCGCACATGACACATGCATTTGATACTTTTTGATATCGAAAGCTTTACAAGACGAAAAGTTAGACTTTCATTATCTTTGGATCAAATGTTTTGTTTTTAAACTTAGTCGACTAATACAATAACGTAGCTTAATCGAGTTTTTAAACTATTTTTAAACTTGAGTAAAATTGCAATTAATAATTATCCAAGGGGGAGAATGTTAGACA
The DNA here is from genome assembly GCA_027563885.1 of Erythroxylum longipes. Classification (NCBI taxonomy): domain Eukaryota; kingdom Viridiplantae; phylum Streptophyta; class Magnoliopsida; order Malpighiales; family Erythroxylaceae; genus Erythroxylum; species Erythroxylum longipes. Next base: position 8,777,932 of record JAOQMS010000002.1, on the reverse strand, counting down.
TTTTTGTCCGTAGGGACATTTTTGTCATTTTCCCATTAAGTGGATAAGTATTAATTGTAATTTTGGTTTTTAAATAAATTATCGTTTAAGTTACTTAATTTGATCTGGATAAAAACAATAAAATGACCTAATAAATGATCTAAATTAATGGGTCAAAATTCGGGTAAAAAATGGATCCTTTTAGTGTAGACATAGTCCATATCGGACTTGTAATGGAGAAATCCGATATGGAAGCTATATATATAGGTTAAGGTATCCTGCAGTTGCTCATATCAATCATAAGCATAAGGATTCTCTGATCTGTTAAGAGAGCTTACGCATTGAAAAAATTGTAAAAAGGCCTAGATCTCGTCCCGGTGATGGATTCCCGTGAAGACGATAGTAAATTCCGGCTCATTTTGGCTTCGGAAAGCTCGTTTAAATTTTTAGAACTGAAATCAGGTACATTCTACATTTCTTCATTTTTTTACCCTTTCATGTTCGATCCGAAATACGTAACTAAGGTACTATTACGTATTACAACCTAAGCTGGTGAGATATTCCCAATCCAGATCTAGTGAAGGTGCTATCTTTCATTCTTGTGAGAGTTGGTTGTTTTCGATGATTGTATTTGTAGTAGTACAATTAGTAATAGTAAAAACATGAGATTCCATATTCTGACCACCATGGCTTTACATCTCAAGCCAGAAAAAGAAAAAAAGCGAAAAGGGCTTTTGTGAATCTGAGTCCTCCATTGACGTATAGAGTAGCCTGAGTCAAAGATGAAACTTTGGTCGACCCCTTTCTGCTTGTTCACTTGTAACCTGAATTCGATTCTGATGTATAGCAGACCAGTGACCGGTTGGCCAAGTTGGACTTCTTTGTGCCGGAAAGACCACAAGGTGAGATTTCTCGTCATTTTCAAATCGAGTTAGAGCAACTTGTGTGGTCCAAAAGTAAATGCTTGAAGTTTAAATCCATGAAATTTAAGTCGGAATGGTCACCATAATGCCTGATACTTATGGCCAGCTAACCTAAAGTTGTCATTAAGAAGGAAAGATTCTCCAACCTGCAGCAAGCGCCATAAGTACTTGCATTTTTTCAGTTTAATGAAGGTAAAAGTTCCAGAATAATTTTGTGTATTTCAAGCACATTTGAATTCATAAAATTGATATAAAAGCAAACAAACAGATGGAAACTTTTACTGACAGAATGAACTAAATGGATTTGCATTAAATGGCTCGAACTAGCTTAGGAGAATCAAATGTATTCAGGTTGAGTTGTGCATTTCTTGGCATCAAAGGCCAAGACTCTCTCTCTTCAGCAGTGGTAATTACTAAAACTGAAGTTAAAAGGTATTACCAATTCTGGACATTAAGAAAACCATGGTGTGTGTTTCAGCGCAACAGATACGTTGACAGAGGTCAAATTCAAAGAATGAAAGGAGAAATCTTTAAGGTCTCGAAACAGTGATAAAATAATAGAAATAAAAAAATAAGAATGACTAGTATTTGATATGAGATTTAAAAAAATTAATAATTATACTAGTATTTGATAACAAATATTAAGAATGACAATGAGAGAATTTTTAATTATATTTCGTTATTATATGATTTATTTTATAAATAATTAATTTAAAATTTTATATTTTATAATAATTAATCAAAAAATTTCAAATAATTATGAATAATTTTTATAATAAGAATAAAAGTATAAATAATTAATATTAAAGATCATAATATTTGATGATAAAATTATAATAAAAATCAATATCTTGATAATATCTTATGATATTTTGATAATAATATAATAATATCTCCAGTTTATACACACACTTCTTTTAAGAAAGAAGTTATGTTTGTTTTCTTTTTTTATTTTTTTCAAATTTAGTAAAACATTTTTACTTGTTTGAGTTTTTTAGTTTCTATTATTTGTTTTGATTTTTTTCATTTTTTAAAACTTATAAAAACTATAAAAATTAGTTTTTGTTTTTTGTGTCTATTTTTCTCATAATCTAATTCATTATCAATTAAATATATTATTTAATTATCTAATATATCAATTATTGATAAGAACTATAAATAATTTAATTTAATATTATATATTTAATTAACTAAAATTAATCATTAATATGAATTATGAATAATTTAATTTTACTAAATAATTTTATTTAAATTTGTAATTAAATTTAATAATTATTGATAAAAATAATTAAATTTAAAATATCTTTGAAATATATAAATTTCAAATAAAATTTGATTTAGTAACTAAAATATATTTAAAATAAATCTAAATTTTAAAATTATTTATTTTAATAAAATAATATAATTTATTGATAAATATTATATAAGATATTAAAATTAAAAATAATTCATCTTTATGTTTTATTTAATATGTAATTATTATCAGTAATAAAAATATAACTATATTAATAATAAGAATCAAATAACTTTTTGTTTTATTTAAAAAATAAAAACTGAAGATAGAATACGAAAATTAAAAATCATGGTAAAAAAATAGAAGTAAAATAAAAAAACCTCTTAATACATTTAAAATTTGTCGATCTTTGTTTGATCTACTTCTAATAACTAAATATGTAAAAATTAGAGAATAAAAACCGCTTTATTATTAATTACCAAACAATTAAGTACTAAGGGGTTGAGACTTGAAAAGGAAATTTGGATTGGACTATAGTAGATATAGGTAGGTTCACCATTTGTGTTTAGTTAGTACAGGAAAAAGCAAAATGGAGAAAAGCGGCGTAGAGATAAACATAACCCTACCGCTAAAGGACATTCATGGGCATTATTAGTACAAATTTGAAACCGAAAACAAAATTTGGACAACTTTTCCACTGTTACAAATCGGGTAGAGACAAGAGTGGGGTTTTAGTTACTGATTTTAACGCATGTGGTGCAACTTGTTTTATGGGTCATTTCTAGTGTCATGACTAAAGGCATTTAGTGCTCACTTTTGATGGAGGAGTAGGATAACAACTTTGATATACTATCAATAATAATAATAATAATAATAATAATTTATTATTAAAGGGGTTCCTGGCGTGGGCCGTTTGAAAGTTAACCTACAGAGTGTTACCAAACACACAAGTCTTTTAGCAGGAGAGAGAAAGATAAAGAGGCTTATCCTGTTATCCAGTTTGGGTCTCACGTCAGGAGAAGTGGACGTGAGTGAAAAAATATATATATTAGTAAAGTAATAGAGAAATTAATGAAGTCGTAAGATTTTTTGTTGTTTTGTGTATGTAAAAGTGGTATGATTAGTGAGTAGTTAGTCGGCTTTTTTTCTTTTGTGTGTGTACTTAATAGCTTCAACCGTTCGTTGTAAGTAGCAGTTGTTTCTGGCATCACATGGCTTCTCTCTTTGCTCAATATGGGCTTTTCTCAATACTTTCCTTTTCGGCCCTTGCGGGGTCCCATCTTCATTCCCTCATCGTAACTCTGATTTAGCCAAGGGATTGCATTGGGGTTACTCTCTTTAGTTTTATAGCAAAGTAAGAACTCTAATTGCTAGCTATGTATATAATTAATTCGTTAACCACAGCCCTAATGATATCTGTTATAAGATAATTATGTGAAAGCCTCGGGATCGATTATGAGGTTTTTACCACCCACAGCAATATGCACATGCTCTCATGTTCCAATGATACGACTTGGTGGCATAAGCAGTACAGCAGATCATCAATCATCGATTATTAAACTAATGTAATCTTTAGTTATGCACATGCTTTTCATTGCTTCCAATTCACTCCTACAATCATATCTTTCTAATAGTTGAACATTTACTCCTGCTAAAACCCATCTAGTTTATAATTACTTCTAAGCTAGGATTAACCCATCTCCCACCTTCAAAAAAAAAAAAAAAGAGAGAGAGAGAAAGAAGGTCGAAAGTTGTAAGAGACTATAACGTGCAACTATGGATAAACGGTCTGGGAATCTGATGATATTAGAGAATTTAATGTCCATCACCCATTCAATACAATGATTGTGATGCCTTCGGTAATAATGCTTCCCATCTTTTGATATATATACATTTATTCAAGAACAGATTAACATAAAGTGGCGCAGACAGCAGCCAAAAAGAAGAAAAAAAAAGTAGCATTTTTTAAATAAGAATGATGAATAAAAAGAAGGTATTCAGGAACCATAGTTTTATAACAATTAAATTAAACACTTTGTTTTCATTCTAGTGGATTACATTAAATTACATGTATAGTAGTAGAGAAGGCAAAAGTGGGGGAAAAAGTGTTGCCTTTAGCCTTAAATTCTTCTTGTTGTGTTCCCCTGATAATTTGTGATGTATGTATATGCTATTGCTATCCCCTTTACAGTAGTACTGTTGATGATGAGTTATTTTATAAGAAAAGGGAAAAGAGGAAAAAAGAAATCCACTTGGCAGGTTGCTTAGCTGGTGACAGATGAATGTAGAGGTTAATCCACATGGTAGACAGAGAATTGTTAAGTGTACATTCACATCACATGCCCACCCATGTGAAGTAAACCCTTTTGTCTACATGTAATTTCTTCCTTTTTGACATGCGCAAGTAAAATATATAAGATCACCCACCTCCATTCTCATACATACATGTCCTTTTTCACTCAGCCTCCATCAATAGTAAATGTATGTGCCTTGCCTGTTTCTTTTAACTGTTTACTATTTAGCAAATATTTAAACTAAATGCAGCCTATTTACACAATCAACTCTCTTTTTATTCTCACTTAAATTAGGTTGGTTGGTTGGTTGGTTGGTTGGTTACCCTTACATTACATGCAAGGCATTTGCTTTGGCCTCTTTGATTTCCCAAAACTACTCTAATCAAATATTAAAAACAATTTATTTCCCATCAAAAGAATGGGACGCATGTCATACTCCTGATATGCATATTTGAATCCCAATTCCAGACAACAGTGATTTATGTATATGCTTCATTTTTCCAAAACGGATTTTGCAGAATATGCTAATATATATATCCAACAACCAGATCAGTTTTAGATGTAATTATATAAATTATACACGCATTTACATGGTCAACTTGTGTGGTATACATGTGGATGTCTACAATACATATACCCTTCTAAGATCAACACTCATAAAAGTTTCTGATTTCTGAGAAAAACTCGCAACTTTTTTCACAATTGCAAAACACAGGAGCTAGCCTGCAGAAAATGACAGATTTATGGGATTAATAACGATAACAATAGCAATAATTATGCTCCCACATAGTCTTTGCGTATATATATATATATATATATGAGCTTGTAGAGAGAGATGGGATACATAGAGACAGAGACATTTATGGTTGGTGGTGTTGGGCTGTAAAATAATTGTGGGCATACATAGTGGAAGGCATCTATCCAGCTAGAGAAGTTCTACAAGGCATCTAATCTCTTATCCCTCTCCCATGTCTACCCCACCTTTTTCAGCTAAAGAAGTTCTTGCCAGCGATGCAGTCTACTTAAAAACAAAACCCTTGCAGTAAATATCAATACATGTCTTGTAAGAAAAGCATTTCAATTACCACACAACTATATAATATCATCCCCAGGTCCAGCTAAGAAGTAAAGCCACGCGTGATTACATACGGTTCGTATGTATATATGTATGTATGTTACTCCATATTTTCAACTAAGCTTTGTAATATTCTATTTATGAGCCACAATTTCTGACTTCCGTTTACATGGACTTAAACCTAATTTTATATGGGTATCCATTATAGAACCCCACCACGTTTAACTCATTATTATATGTATACATTAACATATTATAATAATCATTTACTTCTACAAAGTAAAGGGAACGTATTTAATTAAGCTGAGCATCTTTCATTGTCAGCAATTTTCTTTTCACAATAAGAAATGCAAAATAAATAGGAAGAACAAAGATTAATTTGATGACGGAAAGGCAGATGTGAAAAAAGTAAGAACACAACTCACATGGAGTTGCTTTCTTAAAGATGTGACCACTCTTATGATCAATTACGTGCTGTACATCCCACTATAATAGAAATAAACGGTGCCTGTTTATTATTATTATTTGTTTCTTCTTCCTTTTTTTTTTTAAAAAATGTTTGCCTATCTTATTATAACATCTTTCTATTTTACTTTCAAGCCCCTTCCCTGTCACTAATATTTCAATCATACGCTTTGACCAAAACGCCCCTTATAGGGTGCATCCGCCTACATATATTGATCAATGATGTAGCATACTTGTGGTTTGTAAAAGTCGAATCCTGATTATAATTATATGTGAATTTAATGACCAATTGATTAATTGGGTCCCACTTCTTGCATTATATGAGTCGCGACTTGCTGCTGTGTTGGGAATTCCACTTTGTTTTCAGATTCAATAATTGGGTTACTGAATTTCTTTACAAGGGGTAGAAAAAGAAAATTTTCCATTCCGTTTTCCTTTTCTTTCCCTTTTTTCCCCCCCCTTCTTCTATCTCCTATTTGCTTGTCTATTTTAACTCTACAAAAGCCACAAAAAGTCTTTTGGCATTGACTTGGAACCTCTTTTTTCTCACAAAGTTGATTGATCAAAAAGGTACATGACAATGAGAGCAGCAATAAAACTAAGTATAGGCAAGTACCATTTGAAGAGGAACTAAAACAGATCATGAATGATAAAAAATGTGGAGATATACAGTAGCAAATTTAACTTTGGATGTGATTGATACTTGGGAAAACGGTTTTAACATAGTAAGATTAAACTTTGTGTTGGATTATTTGATAGGAAACAGATGATGGACCTACTACGATAGCAATATGAAGAACAGGGCACATTCAACTGTAAAATGATATAAATTAATTAATAGGGTTCATTGTATGGCTATAATTAAGTGGTACTAAAGCCCCAGTAAATCAATTACATGGAAAACTGTTGCTGAATCAAGGATGATCAAGGCATCCTGGCCATTGGGAAAATATTGATCCCATTTATTAGGGTAGGTTGCAACTAACCGAATTGGACACCAATTACTTCAATTCATAAATGAATTGGCCTAATAACATGACCTACATCTAACTAGTTTAATTCAACAGTGGATCCCACTTTCACAAACATACACATAAATAAAAATTAAAAATTAAATAGCATTTTTTTTCAATTATCTTTGCACAATTATCAAATAAAAGGTTGTGACTTGTGAGGCTACAGTTGTCATAATTACTGTAGGACCCCGCTCCCTTTACATCCACAGCTAGTGTACACCCAACACAGTTGAATAAGATTTCCTTTTCTTCATCATAGAAAGAAGGGTGGTGCAATGTTTGTTTGTTTGTTTTTTTTTTCTCTCTCTCTCTCTTTCTTCTTGGTCTTTTGGTATGGAGGTTGCGCAATTGTTGTTTAGTGTTACTTGGGTCTGTAAGAGTTACGGTCTTTTCTGGTTAATACAAGAAGACGAGGGCGTTTTTTGGAATAGCAAGAAATAGCCGTAACCAAGTATAGAAAATTCTGAATTACAGAGGGGAACCCCAGATCACAGATCAGGTGACCTAATATAAAAGCCTCAAAACTTGTCTTCAATCATTTAAGGTCAATGGATCCATGTTAGGGCTAGTCCAGTAAATTTACCAACCAAATGCAGCCAACCGCCACTAAATCCAAAAACGTCTTCCCGTAAAAAGCAAAGCTTGGATATTTATCTTCATCTAAAATAACAACCAAAATACATTTATATTATTAATAATAAAAAAAGAAATTGAATAGGTAAAAAAAGAAAAAGAGATTCCGAGAATAAAAGGAAGTAAAGCTGACCCACAAGGGCCGGCTTTTAACTAAATCTAGCTGGGCAGGTAAATTTTATTTCACATGTTATCTAGGCTGTAAAAAAGAAAATTTCCAATGTATTTATATATCTTTCTGTGCCCAACTTTTAAAAATTAATTATTACCACTAGGGAGAAACACAAACACCAGTTGCCACCTGTTTTGTTACTATTTTTTTAATTAAAATAAATAGAAAGATTCCATGTAGCTAAAAAGAGAAAAGCAGGAAAATAAAAAATTACTGAATTTTTAATTAAGATATGAAAGAAACAACCTCTTGAGATTGACAAGCAGATCTCCACAGAAATAAATTAATAAATTCACCCAGACAAACCATCTTCATAAAACCCTTGAGACAATTCACCTTCTCATTTGCTTTGATGATTAATTTTCTTTTTTTTTAAGCTTTTATTTTTTGCTGTAAGTGGGAAGAGAGAGAGAGAGAGAGAGAGAGAGAGCAGGTCCTATGCTAGGGGAGTCAAGTAGTGTGCTAGCAACCACAGCATCGACATCCGCTGGTGGTGCTGCTGGCGGTGGAGGTGGCGGTGAGGCTCCTCAAGTAAGCGGTGCCCATGAAGTTGGACGTGAAGCTGGTCATGTTGGTGGATCAAATTCTGGTGAAGACGATAGAGGAAGAGCCGATGAGACTGACCGGAGTTTTGGAGGTAACCGGTGGCCGAGACAAGAGACTTTGGCTCTCTTAAAAATAAGGGCCGATATGGACGTTGCGTTTCGCGATGCCAGTGTTAAGGGTCCTTTATGGGAAGAGGTCGCCAGGTGACTACCAATTTTCTTCTTCTTCTTCTTCATCATTCCCTTCTTCTTTTTTTTAACACTTCACCGGGAAAAATTTGCTTCTTTTGGGTCCATTGTCAAAGATCTGCTTGCTACTTCTGTTCTCTTTCATGGGTTCTTCTTTCTTTTCCATTTTTAGTTAATTTCCTTTTAGCCGTTAAATCACAATTCAGGCTCTCATACTAACACACAGTTTATTTATACTTCTTAAGATTGCGATCCCTAAGGCTGTTCATCCTGTTGTTCTTTAAAGTAGTTTTGTATTTCGTCGTTCATCTTAGGTATTCGACATCTGTCAACAAAAATTCAGTCTTACAAAGTTCAGATTTTGGACATTTACAAATGGGTTTGTTCATTTCCGGCACTTGCTTTTATTAGTACTAACATTACAAGACATGCATCTACTAGGATAAGCTAGCTATTTTAATGTATTGGTCTTTGTATCACTCCACGATAGGTAATCAAGAACCAAATTTTAGTTTTTGAAAATGGGATTTCACGATTAGAGGATGAACATTTTTTCAGTCGGCTTTAGAAATGCATATTCCCCCGGAGATTACTGAGAGTTCATGAATTGGTAATGTCCCTTTGCGTTTGTCTTGTTTTAACTCATTCCTTCGTTTTCTGTCTATTTTCCTTGTTGCATCTTGTCCGAATTATCGTGTATTTAATGTGTGAAAAATTCTAGACTGGTTTAATTTGGTTTAATGAGTAAAATAAGATGGGATGAAAACAAATGGAGTTCCTTTGTTGTATCCTCATCAGGAAGCTTGGGGAGCTTGGTTATAATCGAAGTGCCAAGAAATGTAGAGAGAAGTTTGAAAATGTCTACAAGTACCATAAGAGGACCAAAGAGGGTCGAACAGGAAAACAAGAAGGCAAAACTTATCGATTTTTTGATCAATTAGAAGCATTTGAGCATCAAGCTTCTGTACTGTTATCACCCGCACCACTGTCACAGAAGCCGCCTCAACAAGCTCCGGCGATCACCACCACCGCAATGCCGGTGGTGAATCCTCCTCTCAATGTCGCCACCTCTAATGTTACTGTTCCATCAACGGCATTGAAAACAGCTGCAGCACTAGCTTCAAATGTTTCTCAAACAATCGTCACGCCGTCAATAAACCTCACTATCCCTTCCTTTCCAACCACAAACCCTACAATCTTACCTCCATCGCAAGCAACGAACCCTATTACCACTTACCGTTCTTCTTTTCCTAGCTTATCGCAGGAACTCCTTTCCAATTCCACCTCTTCGTCCACGTCCTCAGACGTGGAAATTCAAGGACGGCATAAGAGGAAGAGGAAATGGAAGGATTTCTTCGAGAGGCTAATGAGAGAAGTGGTACAGAAACAAGAAGAGATGCAAAGGAAGTTCCTTGAAGCAATTGAGAAGCGTGAACATGAAAGAATGGTTAGAGAAGATTCATGGAGAATGCAAGAAATGGCACGAATCAATCGAGAGCGGGAAATTTTGGCTCAAGAAAGATCGATAGCTGCTGCCAAAGATGCAGCAGTAATGGCATGTTTGCAGAAGTTGTCTGAACAGCAAAATCTGGGGCAAGTACAACATAATTTGCCACCGGCGCCGCAGCCTCCTCCGACACAACCTGTGGTTCCGCCCCCGTCTCAGCCACCAGTGCTGCCAACGCAGCAGTCAGCAGCCCCCCCATTGCAGCCAGCAGCCCCTCCATTGCAGCCAACAGCACCGACAGCATTAGCACTACCTCAGCTACAATTGGTGGCAGCAACTAGTGTGGAAACGTTAAAATCATCAGATAATGGGGATCAGAATTTAATGGGAGCAAGTTCTTCAAGATGGCCTAAAGTAGAAGTGCAAGCTTTGATTAGGCTAAGGACTAATCTGGACGCCAAGTACCAAGAAAGTGGACCAAAAGGGCCACTATGGGAGGAAATCTCAGCTGGCATGAGAAAGCTGGGTTACAATCGTAGTGCAAAAAGATGCAAAGAGAAATGGGAGAATATTAACAAGTACTTCAAGAAAGTGAAAGAAAGCAACAAAAAAAGGCCCCAAGATTCGAAAACATGTCCGTATTTTCACCAATTGGATGCATTATACAGGGAGAAGAACAAGATTGATGGTCCAACCCAAATTCAATTTAAGCCTGAGAACTCAGTGCCATTGATGGTTACGCCGGAGCAGCAATGGCCACCTCCTCAACAAGAGCATAGAACTGATTCAGTGATGGAAGATTTGGAAAGCGATGAGAATCAAAATAATAATGAAGACGACGACAAGGACAATGATGATGAGGAGGAAGATGAAGCTGGTGGCTATGAAATCGTAGCCAACAAACCAGCAACAACGGCCATGAGCACAGCACATTGAGGGCAAAATGAAAAAGAAAGTTGCATGAAGAGTCAGTAATTGTTGAACAGCGCGCCAAGTGGGTCAGATTCCGGCAGCCGTGAGTTGTGGTGGAGGAATCTGAACTTGTAAGCAAGAACACATGGTGGGGTGGGGTAGCATATAGTCAGTGGGATTATATGTTTTTATTGTTGTTTCTATAATTTATTTATTTTTTGCTAAATAAATAAGGATAGATANNNNGTTGGGGTTGGGGGAGGGGAAGAGGGAGAGTGAAAGAGAGGTTCCTTCAGGTCCTTCCACAGAATAAATAAACGAGACTAAATATTGTATTTTTCATTTATCTGTTCAATTTTAGTGTAAATGTGAGCAAATGTTTACCTAAAGTGTTTGTTTTGTACCTTATACTTGGCTCAATATACAAAGGGTTAATTTCATACTCTCATCTCTGTATGCTCGGATTTCTTCTTATATAAGGATTTGGATTTTAAGAGTCTGCAATTTTAGTGTAATAATTTTATACTTAATTAGAATTTATGAAGTATTTTAATAGAAATATTTGAATGAACTTATAGTTTTCATTTTCACTCACTGCTGTAGTTTGTACTCAGCAAAACTTTACTCTAGCATATATAGTAATTAATTAGTAAAAACAATTTTGTTCTTCTCATGTGAAATGATTAAATAAAAGAATAATTATATTGTTGCAGAAAAAAGAAGAAAAGGTCACTTGCCTTGCCTCAGAACTGAAATATGATGTACATAGTTCATATATAAGAAGTATACACGTGGTCAGAGGGAGGGGCGTACAAACAGCCTGCCCTTCCCAGCACTAGCAGGGACCTTCTCACAACATGCCAACTTCATGCAGTCAGTCATGGACCTTTTAACATGGTCCACTCGAAGGAATCTTCTCAGCACTTAATCTGAGGGCCTAACCTAGATTTACGGCAACTTATTTGCTTGCCGTCAATTTCTTGTATGCGAGTACCAAGAAAATCAATTCTTATTATTACTTCAAGTAGAATAATTACTACTTACTGAAGTCGTGATTAGATACTAATGATGTTTTATTAAGCATTAATGAGCATTTGGATTCTCGAAGAAAGAATATGTGAATATACTTCCTTTTAATGGTTTTTTTTTCCCCTCCGAAGCTCCAAGCCAAGCATACCTAATAAGTTAGTTACCTAAAAATCACATAAGTTGCAAGTGCAATTTTTTGATAGTCTATTTAACTTGGTTATTTGTTGCAACTTAATTACTATTAAATTCAACATGTATACACATGCTTATAAGAACAACAAATGCTAGAGAATGTGATAAGCTTTTGTTATGCGTGCACATGATGCTTCTTCCCGTTTAACTTGAATGCATATATATATATTTTTTGTATTGATATTCTATTTATGAATACCATGAATGGTGAGGTGGGATGCTACAGCAATAATGTGGATTCTCAAAATCATGGGGGACCTTAGGCATATATGTATATTTATGTATCTTGGAAAAATCATGTAAATGCCACTCTTTGGCACAAAATGGTGCGTTTGAGAGTTGGTGAAAGGGCATGCGGTACAATTTTTTGCCCAACTCTGATGAAAATTACTGTAAACGTCATCCATTAAAGAACGTGCCCCCACAGCCATGGATCATTGGTCTCTGCATTTTTATTTATGGATAGGAGTAGATATTATTCTGTTACACAGTTACAGTACTAGACAATAAAAGCTCCTGTTCCCATTATTGTACACACATATACAAATAAATAAATGATTGATGATGATATAAGATGATGATCATGTGATTATATTTTCACATTGGATGCAGTGTATCAACTAGCTACCTAGCTAGCCCTTACATTCTGCTGCCAAGACTTCCTCAAAAAATCCCATGGATGAGCGCTTAATTAATGAGTTGGCTGATTTTAATTAAGCTCATAATGGAGTACGAAGGAATTAATGTAAAACGTAATATGTGATTATTAATGAAGATCATATTGTTTTAAAAAATTAAACTTTGATATGATGATGTAAATCTAAATTCCATTAGATTACGATTGTAACTCTTCTTATATAATAACCCTAGTAAACATGCATTGATACAATACAATTTGACCAGCAGCTTGAGGTAATAAAGAACGTTGGGTCCCACTTGGCCCATGGGTCCTACAGCCTAATTACAGTGACGAACATAGATGTATGTGCAGTGTCTACTGTCTGACCATTCTGAAACGAATAAATCATAGGGTCAAATTGCAACGGCATGAAAATGGCCCCTGAACCGTCGTCCACTATAATGCTCCGTCTCTATGCCATTGCCGAAGCTTTTTTTTTTTTTTTTTTCCTTCTAAAGCTAGCCAGCTCTGGCAGCAAAAGACATGAGTCTACATTGCGTTGTTGATTCTTTTGCAAAAGACATGAGTCTACATTGCGTTGTTGCTTCTTTTCTTTCCTTTTGCATATCACTTACACCAATTCCTGAAACTGAAATAAGCATCAAGCATGTACAATAACTAGCAACAAATACTTTTGTTTTTGCCTTTTGTTTTATGTACAGCAGGTATCTACTCTTTACTTGATGATGATGGTGTGCACTTTTTCTCCTTTTCTTTACTTTTCAAACGTGTTGAACGTAACAAAAGAGGAATAGATTGTCAAGACTGAATTTCCTAAACAACAAGTTTTTTGTGCTGACTTCAGACATTAGGCTGCTTCAGACAGAAACTCCTTCCCAAGTTATAGTACTTTGCTTTTAAAAGACAAATATTAATGTCACCACCGAAAAAAAAGAAAAGAAAAAGAAATGCGTTTAGACATGCCCTGAGAGACAGAGTCACGTCTTATGACTTCTTACCCTTTTCCAAATCTACAAGTTAAATATTACTTGAATAACAAAAGCATGAATGGGACAAACATTGACATTTACGTATCCTTTATACCAACGCCATTGGTACAAATTCAGACACACACTGTGATAGCTAGTTTTAATTTTCTTGTACAAGTGTCATTGAGATTGTGCAAGCCGTATGAGATAGGAAGCCTGAATTCTGAAGTTGACATCAATGTTAGTCAGATCACTATTTCCAATGATGTGAACAATTATGGTGGTTATATGATATTAAGCACCAAGTTTGGGACATTACAGTTTGATTACTTACGCTTTCGGTTCTTGCATTTGATTATTGTGACGTTGCTGAGTGAAGGCTTGTTTTGGAAAACACTGGAAATTCTACCGTATTTGCCACCTCTTTTCCCAAGTTCATAGTTTTTCACTTCACCCTCGCACTTGTATGTGCGTGTCTGCATAAGCGTATCTTTACATCTTTATCATGCAGATATAAATAACATAAGGAAATGCCAATGATTTGGACGTATCTTTCAAAGCTAAAGTAACTATACTTTAGACCGGGATCTGTTCTAATAGCCCTGACAAGTAATAAGAACAATAGTTTGGAACATGCCACATATATTACCAGGCCCCATGAACAAAGAAATGGAGAAAGAAGCAAATTGGCTATGCTCTTGTTTTCTTTTCTTTTCTTTGAGAAGCTTGTTGTTTTCTTATTGCCAGGCAGTCCCATGTGACTTCTTCACCCATTTGGATCACTGGCATCACAACATCCGGACATGGGAAAACACAAATGAGAAGCAAAGTTAATAAGAATGGTACAAATGAGCAACTCTTGTTTGTAGCTTTTTCCTAGACTTGCTAGCTCAAAATCAAGCCTTTGCTGAAAGAAGAATTCATATCACTCAACATGGTTTTTGTTGTTCTATTCATATTTCCTTTAAGATTGGAGGACGTTTCATTTTTCTGTTATTTCAACTTAATGTCCTACGCCTTGTAGAAAGACCGAATATACTAACTAAGCCCTTTGATATACAATTAAGTAAATCAGATGACCATGATTACCCCAGATTGCTAGTTGATTCTATCTCGCTGATAGCAGTTGATTATATTAGCTGATCTGACTAGCAGATAACATTAGTTATTTATTAAAGATGTTTGGTAAAATTAACTGTTTAAATGTAAAATGACTTATGAGAGCAGGACGTAAAAAAAAAAATTTATAAGGCTATTATTAGATATTTAATTTTACAAAAATTTAAGTTTTTAACTCTAACAAAAAAAACATAGAATATTCTTAAAAATTTTGTCACCATAACATATTTTTTGTTTTATAACCAAAAAACTTATTTCATTAATTAAAAAACCTTCCAAGTTTTGTAACTAAAAAACTTACTTCATTGCAAAAAAATTTATCACTGTAAAATATATGTATGATTTTTAGATATGCATAATTTTTAGTTTGAATTATTCATAATTCACTATAGCATAATTCAAAATTTATGAAAGGAGGGCATAATTGATTTTTTACCTATTAATTTTTAGCTGATCATTAAAAAAAACTCTTTTTGTGGAGCTTTTAAAAATCAGCTTATTGGAGTAAAATAAGCTAACCAATAATTTATTCACCAAACACATCAATAGTTTTTTAAGATAGTTAAAAAGTTAACTTTTAGTCTAAAAACTAAAAAATAGCTTATCAGTTGTTTGCCAAACACCTCCGAAGACTCGTTTCTTTGAAAATCACTAAAAGTTTAATTTTAACTTAAGAAATTTAGTGGTTTGATAATTGGTAGAACATATATGTTATTATGAATATATCTGTGATCCAAAATGCTTCTATATTATTATGTTTGGTAAATAATTACAATCATATTTTAGTTATCGAAATAATATCTAAAAAGAATTTATTTCAGTAGTATTAAATGATAAAGACGTCCTAAAAATATAAATTCACTCTATAATAGATGTAACAAAATAATATTGCAACAAGGATTTTAGTATAAAGTATAAACAACACTATTGAATGTAATTTGTAATTTATAAGGTGATTAGAGAAGGACCGTTTTGACCATAATTAATTACTATAACCAATAAGCTTAAATTGATATGCTTTCCCTAATTAGTTCCAGAAATATATAGAAACCAAGCCAGAATTCAAGGAGAAGTAGACTCCATGCTTAGGCCTTTTAAAGTTAAACTCTTAATAGTTAATTATATTTCTTATGAAATCACTATTTTATATATGTATTTAAAGGTCTACTAAATTCACCTTACTGTAATGTTGTAGTATTGCTGAACAAAACAATACATTTGGAGGCATCATTTAACTTGGGAGGTTAAGTGCCGAAGCAAAGTATTCTCTCATTTGGGCATTTATCTAACTTCGTCTCTAGCTTATTCCTTGTCCTCTTCTTCCAGTACATACACATGAATGGAAATATCCTTTATTTCCTGACTGAAATCTGCTGTTGGACATCCAACAAAGATGTTGCCAACGGAACTGATATCATTATCTTCGTCTAACTTTTTTTTTTTTCTTTTTTTAACATATATAGCTTTCTTGGCTTTTGAGCCGAATATTTAGAATAGGATCCTATCGAGATAGTTTTCTATATCTTATCCATATAATATTGTGGGAATAATAGACAAAGGTCGATAGGGTATAGGTTTTCCTGCTAAATATGGTTTTTAGTGCCGTTGTTGTCACATATGAAGCCGTCTGCTCTAATAAGGAAAAAAAAGAAAAACACATTTTCCATGTTAGGCTGTTAAATTTTAGGATCTTGAGAATGTTGGCTTTATATTTTTGTAACATAATATGTATCGTTACGAGGGATAAGTTTAACCGCTTGTAGCTTTGGAAGTAGCTAGTATATGGCATGAACACAAAGCTCCAACTGGTAGAAGCTCAAATGGTACGTAGATTCTGTTAGGCTTCACGTAGGCGAATATCTCAAGTGTGTACACCGTAGAAGTTGACTTGTTTGACATGCTTATGGATGTGCGTCAAAGTATATGAGAATTGAGAGATTCGATATTAATTGACTAATTAGAGGTTTTCTAATGAAGTATTTTGCCGTTTGTCCCGATTCTCCTGAGCATGAACTAAGAATCCAGCATTTTGAGAACAGACAGTAGCCAGAACCTACGTGATTTTCTAGGGCAAGAACTACGAATCAACAGTTTGAGGATCCCCAAATGGGTGCTTCAGGGCCGGGAGGAGTTGTCGTTTTGGAGTAATTGGGGTTGTTCTATATATCTTTCGAAGTAAAAAATAGTAAGGAACATATAGTTTTATGTCTTAATGCATGAAGATTGAAGTAATTTCTTAAACTGCAGAGTGCTGCTACTGCAATTACGGTTTGTTTTAGTTTGAGTGAAAAATAGTAAGAAGCATATATATACAAGATGACAGTTTCATTCAAAAATCAGCAATGAGGTAGGTGTGTATTTTGCTTGGTCGACATGACTTGGGTACGCTCGACAACGATTTCTATTAAGTTAAACTTACCCATGGCCAGAAGTTAGTTTTTCATTACCAGTGAACAGGTCTATAGGCGAACACCTAAATATTGTTATATTTGTTGTTATAATGTGATTAGAACATACATTTTAAACAGTAGAAAGCACTTCCCATTTAATTATATTAACTGAAAGGAGCATTTGTAGTTTTAGTTTATTTAATATAGTTACAGTTTTGTTATTGATAATAATTAAATATTAAATAAAATATAAATATAAATTAAATTTATGAATTACTTAAGTAAATAATTTTAAAATCTCTTGTACAATTATATTAATAAATATTATAAGTATTTATTTATCTTTTATTAAAATAAATAAGTAAAAAATTATTAATATAATTTAATTATTGAAATTAGTGTCATTTTAAAATAATTTTCATAAGTTGTGGAAACATGAAAAAAAAAACAATAAAATTAATAAATTTTAAATATTCATTATATCTAAAATAAAACATTTTATAATAATTTTTGCTAAATAAAGTTATTAAAACGAAATTCTTTTCTTATAATATATGAAGCTATTTTAGTTTCTAAAATATAGTTTTATTTGTTAAAACAAATTAAGTGATTTGATTATTTAATATTAACTACTAATAGAAAAGAGAAATAATAGAGTTTAATTATTTAAGTTATTGTTAATATTAAGGTTCTTAATAATTTGAGATGAATTATATATTTTTAATATAAATTTTAATTATATAATTTTAAAAATAATTATATAAATTTTAAAAAATATTTATGACGGTATTTGTTATTGATCAATACCTCTACAACATTCAATATAACATTTACATTTTTGTTATCAAATGTTGCGTATTTTTAAATGATTTCGCACAGAATGCACATGGGAATTTCAAATAAATGGCAAATTACTGAGATATGTGTAAACAAATATGCATATGTTCCACGCATTACCGATTAAGTTACTACATTTCTTATATTAATTAGCCGAATTCGATTGAACAATCGAGATTGCAGGTTTGTTCGACTCCGTGTCATATATTCCTATTCATTATTTAGAAAATTGGCAGAAGCAATTATAATAACATACACAAGTATATATTTTTTGTAAACAAAATATGAATCTGAAATACAGTAAACGTAGTAGTTTTGCAAACTTCCAATTTTACCGTGATCAGCTCTAGCACAAACAAAAATAAAAACGATCAAAAGCGAAATAACAGTTCAACACCGAAAATTTAATAACGCAGTTCGACACACCTTGCTTATGTCTGTGGGGCTCTTACTCAGATTAATACCTTCACTGAAGTACAATAAATTTATTGAAGGCTTTACTGAGTCGACACCACTCAACCCTTAACATTATCTCTCAACCTCACTTCCCGTGAAAGATTTTCACACCCAATAATACAACTGACTCGTGTTAACCTCGTCAGAAGATTTTCTTTACTACTATTAATGAAAAACAATTAATCAAAATAACTCAAGTGATTAATCAATTAAGAAAAGAATAACAATACACTTGAGATAAAAAAAACCTTCCTTATGTTCTTGCCGAAATATATCTGAATAATTGTCCACTAGCTGAAATGATCTATGCTAGCTCCAAAATCAAACCACGGCAGCTCAGTTAATAATGGACATCCAACAGAACATACACGCAATGCCAAATTCTCCCAATCGAAGGCCACTCCAATGGGTGAAGGTTCAGCGAAGTGACTTCCAAAGTTATTAGTGCAGAAACGTGAATATGCCAAGATTATAATCACACACACGCACACGCATAAAGAGAAATCCTTCCAACCGTGTGCTACTCCAACAATTCACTATCAAAACAAGAACCCTACAAAATCACGTACATCACACAAAGTACTCACGCATACCACACAAAGCACTTACACACAAGACATCAGCCGTAGGTTCTCAACCAGAAACCACACCATCGTAGGCATTTAGAAAATCACTTAATTCATAATGAAACTTACGGTGATACCCTTCAGCCACCACACTTACGTAATTGTCACATAAGTCTTCACCAAAACCACATCTATGCAAGATAGGATTCTACATTATCTAGGACATTATCCAACTAGTTCTTTTTTAATACAAGATCATAAGAAAATCTGATAAGTCCAATTTATAAAAATATACCAAAATAAAATAAGTAGATATATACAACATATATCTAACAGAATCCTTACTTGACGATGTTCTATATATTAATTCAGTGCTTCTAGTCTTCAAATATCCAAAAAAGGCAAGAAAGAAAAATTTTAAAGAATTCAAAATCACAATTAAAATGATTATATGCCCTCTTTTTCTGCACGTAAATTTAATTTTCCGCGTAATTTAGGCTATGCTTAATTGGATGTAAAGTTTTTAATGAAATGTAATGATTTATAATGGAATGGAATGCAAATGAATGTAATACTAAAAAATTGTTGTTTGGAGGGATGAAATGGTTTATAATGTAATATAGTCAAATGTTGTTTGAAATAGGAGTTTATAATGTAATATACTGAAAATTTATTTATTATTTTATATTTCGTCTTAAACTTTTCAAATTGAAGGTTTCTTATTTTTAATATTTAGGATAAAATAATATGTAATATAAAATCCTCCTCTTCTATTTCATTTCAGTCCTCTTCTTAAATAATAAAATAATATTAAAATCTATTACATCCTATCCCATTAATAAACACGGTACCAAACATATAAATACCATTTACGTAACAAACTCAATACAGTAATAGTTGTAACAGAGCCAAATATTTAATATGGTACCGTACTTATTACATAATTGTGAAGATTTTAAATAGTTTGTTGAAGTAGCGTAGCAAACAAATATAGGTAAAGTAGGTCCTGTTAAACCTTATCCACGACGCTACATGAAGACATTACAGTGTGGATAAAGATAGACCTGTGTTGTGTCAAGGCTGCCAGTACACTGATAGCTACAGCAGCTTTCTGAATCTTAATTTCTGCAACTGTATAACAGAATATCTTAAATGCAGCACACGAACATATCACCACTGAACTTGCCTGTAATTTCACCTCACCCTATCAAGACTCACAAGTGGGGTTTGTGCCTGTCCGTATATAATATAAATGGTTATATGCAGATTGTCACAAACTTTCCGATCAAATGATGAGATGGGTAGATCAGAGGAACAATGAATGCTGCGATGGGTTACTAGAAAGTCAAACACATGGTGACACACACACACATATATGTACAGAAATTTAACTGATTTGAAGATTAGAAGATTCGTTTTGCGTAGGACCCATCTATCCAAGGTGTTTCATGTGATCAAGGTCCCTGGTCCCTACCCTTCTCGTAAAGTGTTTCCTCATTGTCCTCCTGATATTAAGCTATCATTTCACTTACTACCATATGGAATGTGCAAGACATCCAGGAACGAACCTTACACTTCTTCTTATCCATTAATTCACAACTAACGATAAGAAAGATGCAACCCATTTGAAAGCTCATTTTGATTTGTCATCTACGCAACAATTTCCTTCTGGAAGTACAATACATGAAAATGTAAAACGAAAAAACTCATCTTTTCATTTATTCTCTCTTTCTGCTGATATTCCTATACATAACCATTATATAAAATTAACAGAAGCGAAAAGAAAAAAGAATGGTAACCCACCAAAGATCGGGTTTGGATACCATGTGCGTGGAGATAAATAATTAAAGCGGCGCCACCACATCCACCTTGATTCATGGCATTTGGGACCTGCAGAAAATGATTATACAAAGTCCTCCCGGTGATTCTAAAAGATCGATCATCAGGTGGCAGGCTAACTACTACACCCTCTTTCTCATGATTCAAAGACATTTTAGCCTTCATTTTTTCTTCTACCCCTCTTTTCTTACTCCACCCTCTCTCGCCGTTAGAAGACACCATTTTTACATTGGCCATCTTCTTAAACAAGAAGCCTCCTTTCTTTTGTCGGTCTCACTCACCATTACCCAACGTCGCTGGTTTGTTTGCCACCATCTCGAACCCACCAGCCTCATCTTCTTCCTCGGTCTCTCTGTCATCTCCTTCTTCTTCGTCTTCTTCCATGTCATCTTCAATTTTCTCTCCTCGAATGTGTTCTGGAGCCGTTTGGACTTGGCTTTCCTGTTGCAGAGGCCACTGTCTCTCTGGTCGCACCATCAATGGCTCCATTGTGCTTACGGGCTTCACGGTCACGGCATCACCAGTATTAATTGAACCTTCAATCTTGCTCTTCTCTTTGTATAAAGCATCGAGTTGGTGAAAATAAGGGCAAGTCTTTGAATCTTCAGGCCTATTCTTGCTGCTTTCCTTCACTTTCTTGAAGTACTTGTTTATGTTCTCCCATTTCTCTTTGCATCTCTTTGCACTCCTATTGTATCCAAGCCTTTGCATTCCTGCCGAAATCTCCTCCCAAAGTGGTGCTTTTGGTCCATTTTGTTGATACTTGGTGTCAAGACTTATTCTAAGCCTAATTAGAGCTTGAACTTCGGCTTTAGGCCATCTAGAAGAGCTTGATAGAGGAGCATCTTCTCCATTACCCCCTTCTGGAGCATTCAAGTTTGTTATTGGTACCAAAGGAGACTCAGCAGGCGGAGGCCTAGGCCGCGGCTGCGGCTGTGGTGCTGGCTGGGGCAAAGGTTGAGGATTCTCTTGTATTTGCTGCCCGGAGATCTTCTGCAAAAATGCAATAACCGCCGCATCTTTGGCCGCTGCGGCGGACCTCTCTTCGATTAGAATATCGTGCTCTCTATTAATCCTGGCCATTTCTTGCATTCTCCAAGCTTCTTCTCTTACCATTCTTTCGTGTTCGCGTTTATCGATTGTTTCCAATAATCTCCTTTGCAACTCTTCTTGTTTTGTCAGCACATCCTTTGTTAGTCTCTGGAAGAAATCCTTCCATTTCCTTTTCCTTTTACGGCTACCTTCCAAGTCCTCGTCCGATGCCGTGGAAGATGAAGTAGAACTCGAGAAAAGATGAGCAGATAGGTTTTGAAAGGAAGATGGTAGACAGTTTTGAGAATAACTGACGGGTTGTGAAGAAGATAATGGTAGAACAATTGTAGGGTTTGTTATTGATGTAACGGTGTTTTGAGAAATGAGGTTGACAGGGATCGCAGTGGATGGAACAGTAACATGGGAGAAGTTAGGAGCATCGGGCCACGATGGTAATGTGGCTGCTCCTGCCATTGAAGTTTGAGATTGCGGTGGATGTGATGGCGGCGCTGCGGTTCGCTGCGATGAATTATGGCTTTCAAGGGCTTGCAGTTGATCGAAAAACCGATACGTTTTGCCTTCAGATTTACCTGTTCGACCTTCTTTGGTTCGCTTGTGGTACTTGTACACGTTCTCAAATTTCTCTTTGCATTTCTTGGCACTTCGGCTGTAACCAAGCTCAGCTAATTTCCTGAAGTAAAAAAGTTCACAAACTCCAATTCTGATTTCATCCCATTTGAAAACCATCATAAATAGCAAGATCTAAGATGATCGACACGTGAAATAATCTCCAAGAAAATGTTCAAAAAGATACTCTTAATCAAAAACGTAATAACATGAAACCCAGAGAAGAAAACAAATAAGAAGGAACAAGCTACATATGAGCTAAAGATGTTAACGAAGTACCGACTGCCTGACAAACTCTCACCCTCACTATGTCGGAAGTACCAAAAATTAATGAGATTATACCTTTCTTCTCTTACCAACTGTTCAAAACATGAGAAAAAAACTAAAACACAATAAAGAAGGGTTCGTGCAATTTTATAACAATTGAACTGCTTCCTGTGTTTCTCTTGTCAAATGCTATATTACTGAAAGTGGAAGTAGAAAAGGCCATTCTTTCTCCAAGTTCATAGACCGAAAAGAACTGTAAATGCCCATCGTCCCAGAGCAGTACACAAGAAATAAAAGGTCCCATAAAGAAGATCAAGATTCTATCAGGATTGTCATTAAGCAGATCTCCATGCAAGAACTCTCCATATACTAAAATCTTTATATGGTTCTACAAGAAAAAAAAGCTAGCACAAATGTAAAAATGGAGAATTGAATCACCTGGACACCTCTTCCCATAACGGACCTTTGTGACTTGAGTCTCGAAACACCGCATCCATATCAGACCTTATCTTCAACAAAGCCAAAGTTTCTTGTCTAGGCCACCGGTTTGCACCATAATTCAACCTGTCACCTTCATCAACAACCCTAACACTCCTGTCTTCATCACCTGAATCGGGACCAACACCACCACCACCTTCATGAACTCTAACCGCAACAGGGTCGGCAACATCGCCGGAGGTCGCAAGCATAGTTGATGAATCGCCTAGCATCGACATAGCTATCTAGCTAGGCTCTTACACACAAAAAAAATGAAAATCAGAAAATAAAAGCTGGGAAGGTGAATTCTCCAGAGTTTTATATGATGATGGTTTGTGTATGTCAGTGTGTGGTGAATTTGCTCAATTTATTTGGGTGAGATCTGGTTGTCAATGTCAAAAGCAAAACTACAAGAACTAAAACGAAAAACAAAGACAATTTCTTTTCCTTTTTATTAAGTAATTACCCAGTGGAATCTTCAGTTATCTTTTGTATTTTTGCTGGTCAAAAACAACACCAGCATCCTCTTTCATGTGACACGTCATGAACAAGAGAAGTGGCACAAAGAAAGATGATTGTATAATTACACAGATAAAAAAATAAATACTATCAAGGAGCTCAGGAAATTGCAAGTGGCAACAGATACCGACGACGGTGATAATAGTAGCTGGGGCCATTTGCTTTGTATGGTCAGCTCTGCTTTTTGTTGGTTATTGTATTTCAGTGGTCATCGGCAATTGTTCAAAATCACCGTATTACCCTAAAATGGTTCAGATTACTTGTTGTTACTGTTATCATATACCTACTTTATTTTATAAATTTACATGTATTATTTTAGAATTATTAAATAAGAGCCTGATTAGATTAATATTATTAGCTATTGTTGGTAATTGAGGTCTTTTCCTATCTGGGTATCTACGTTTTTGACCAAAACGCCCCCACATTATTGAGAGAAAAACAATTGAATCATACAACGACTAATCAAAGCTTTGCATTATGTGTGTAAATATTGTACATGTATGTACTTTGAAATACGACCTAATAAGGGGCAATATCGTGGAGCCACGCAGGCAAAGACCGGATGCAATTTATATTTTGATGTCGACCACTACATCTCTAGACAAGTAATGCATTGATACTAATCTAATAAGAAAATAATTTCCACCCCTCTCCCTCCTAAATACCTTACCTTAGAATGGTGGGGGGTAAGTGGCGTGGTTTTAATCTTCAAAATTGCAGTCATTTATTAATTGACTGAACATTACTAGTAAGCAATTTAGTTAGGTCATGACCTACCGTAATAAATAGTATTGAAATTTTGATTGTGAAGATGACATCGCTATTCTTACCCATTATTGAGTGCCGAATTTATGTTTATTATCATTATTATTTCTTTGAATTCGGTGGCACGGGTCGGGGACCAGATGTGAAGTGTGGTAGCTTATGGGTCGTTACTTGTTAGACGTTAATTTTAATTATCTGTCAAGAACGTGTGTTGTAGGCATATATATAATTCATGTACGAGGTCGTATGCACCCAAATTCTTTTAATTTATAAGAATGTGATCTTTGATTGGTACACTTGGTTTGATGTTACTAAAGACCAACTGGCAAAGAGTCCTTTGTTTTCCAATTCATCTGTGATATCTGCGGTAGTTGAGAGGAGTTAAGTTAGGCTTAACATTACATTTGGGGTTCGAGTAGTCCAAAGAGGTGTGTGGCATTTTTGGTAATTGAAGCTTGCAATTTGTAATATGAAATTTTAATTAAGCTATTCGACTATAATTATGATGAACCTAATCATGAATTTTTGAGATTGACATCAATTAGCTAGCTCAAATGTAAACAATCTTCACGTGTGAAATCACTCAACGAGCAAGTAATTTGGCAATGTATATTCCGACTATCAACATTTCTATTGTAGAAGACAACGGCATGACGGTCAATATTGAAATTTAAAAGTTAATGGATCAAATATAATATTGAAAACCTTATTCGAATTTCAAATTAAGTTAAAATAAATTTGAACATGAAAATAAGTATCAAGCACTTTGTCTTCTTAAGACTTGAATTTATAATTAATTAATAAATCACTTAATGACAGTTATAAAACGACCTAATTGAGGTTGTTGACACTAGCTTGGCAAGTCTTGATTGAGTTTTTATTTTCATTAAGACCGTTGGAAAGTAGCTTCCGGGGAGCGTGGTGTCTGATTAAGAAATGGGTTTGAATCATTTAGACTACTAATTAAGAAGGCGAGTAAAGTATTACGTGAAAATCATATATAGGAAGGCCCCTAAGGGTTGGATGGTGGAGCTATCAACTCGATGATTCAATTATTGGGTGAAGATACAAAACGAATTGGCAACACTTAATAATGGAAAAAGTGGGACCGGCATCAATCATCATATATATGCCTTATCAAAAACAATTTTTTAAGGTATAGATTAGAATGTTTTGAATCCAGATTCTCATGGTGTGTTTGCCACTATAAATGATTTTTAAGTTTAATTACGTTATATGAGACATTATCTGTTTATCATATTAGATTTCCGCAACAATAGATGGATTCATGAATCGTATTAGTGTAGGTGCCAGTCAATTATTGCTTAATTATCTAAGAAGACACGAAACTGTACGTGTTAATTTAGAGTTGGATTTAAATTATAAAAATTTTAAAACTAAAAAAAGGGAAATTCGAAATAAATAGTTAAGGATATCAATTTTTATAAATTTGAAATTTTTTTTTATTAGTAACTAAATACATTTTTCAATCCCATTGCATACAGTAAATTAGTCCAGCTAATATCCAAACTAACACATGTAGTGCTACTAAAATATTTATACAAATAATATTTAATTACGGTAAAGTTTAATAATAAAGAAGTATAAGTAGTACCGTAAACTTTAAAGTCTAAATTCGATTAAGCCCATTAGAACATGGACTTAAGGATTTTATACACATTTTTTTTTGCAGAAAATCCAAAATAGTTAGGAACTTGAGAATGACATATTAGGTGGTAGTGGTACCTATAGAGAAAGAAAGGGAAATATGAGGAAGAGCAGGTTGAGGATGTAAAGCAATTAGGTAGATAAACATAGAAATGCGTATATGTGCACTCGTGCGAAGTGTGGTGTTTGTGGCAATGATGGATATCGGGAAGAAGAAAGCACATTTGTGTATGTTTTTGAGCTTACTTGTCTTGCAAACAAAACAGTGTTTGTTTCTTGTCGGCCCTCAGCCTCGTTTGTGTTTTTTCACTGCTTGGTTGGCACATACATAACATATTTCTTTTGCTTAGCTGTACTACGTGCTTATGCTTTCTTACCATTCCAAATGCATATTTAGTACAAGAATTTAAGTGTTAGTGGTTGCGCACTTGCTATATTCAAAGGTATTGCAAAGCTTAATAGTTGTATGAAATGTGTTTTGAGGCTATGTGAGAGACTACGTACAAATGAAAATGGAAACTGCTTTCTCGTCAAAAGCCAGATAATAGTTTCTCTTCCTTTTCCTGGGGTTTATTGCTACTTACTGTTTTTGTAGCAATTCAATTGCTATAATCTTTGATTCCTTCGCACTAATCAACCCAATGGTTGAACCAAGGATATACTACAATATATATGAGGCAAGATGAATAAAATTAGAATGTTATAAAATTGGTTAAAAATTAAATTAAAATTTAAAATTTTAAAAATGAATAAAAAAGACTATTTTTACCCATAAAATTTTTTAAAATTTAACTAAAAAGGAAGATTGTTAAATAAGATTTTATTAGTTTATTTTGGGTTATAAAAATTGCTTAGTGTATAAAAATTGTCGATTAATTAATAAACTAATTAATTTTTAATAACAAACATTATCAAATTAAATCAAACAAAAAAATTAAAAATTGAACTGAAAAATTAACTAGCTTAAAGTTTTCACTATTAAATTGACGGAAC
>JAOQMS010000002.1:8718444-8740280 GCA_027563885.1 Erythroxylum longipes | reverse complement strand
TTCACAAATGCATGAGCATGAGATGTGTTTTCCTAATTTCTCTTACTTACCTCACTTGGACCCGTTTCTCTGGTCCGTCCCGTTCTCTGGAAACGGGATGTTACAACGAAAATGGGAAGAAGAAAAGTAAGACAAAACACTAAACTTGGTCTTTCAAATGGAAAGCATCGTGGGCTTTAAGACATGGCTTGGAAAGTGACAAATTGTCACTTGCCACTTGTCTCTCCTTATAGGTTCACTTAGGTTTTCTCATTTAATTTGTCCAATCCACTCTAATTTTAACTCTAATTGTCTCCAAATTTTAATGACATATGTCATTAAATCTCAAAGTCATTGATAAAAATTTTCGCTGCCATTTGACTCTTAATTCTACTGCTATTTATTAATTGTCTTGCCACTTGGCATTTTTTCTAGTCCAAAATTACCCAAATTTTTAGAAAATTTTCTAAAATTCTCCAAAAATTCTAAATTACTAAATACACTCTCCAAATCAATTTTCAACATATTAAAGCCACAATTCTCAACAAAATCACATTCAAAATTCAATTATAAATCAATTATACCTGGAATGTCTATGAATGCATTTACAATTATTTTCATGTGCAAAAACTCAGTATTCAAGAGTATGAGCATGTCATATAATGCATGAGCATAAAATGCATTTTCTAATTTCTTAATAATCTCTCATATTTACTATTCTAGCCTCAACATTGGTAACAAGATGTTACATTAATGCAGATGTAATACTATTATATGAGACTGACTCTTTCCTATAAGTCATAGTATCACGAAAATATTTAAAGGACTGGGGAAGGGAACATAACAACAATATGGCTTGATCTTCATCATCAATTTTTACATCTACATTCTTCAAATCCAAAATAAGAGAATCAAATTTATTCAGATGTGAAGAATAGATGTACCTTCTGTCATCCTCAACATGTACAACTTTTGTTTCAAATAAAGCTGATTTTCCACCATCTTCTTCATGTACATGGCTTTCAACTTATCCCACATACCTTTAGATGTGTTTTCACCAGCAACCTCCTCCAAAACCTCATCAGAAAAATTCAATATAATAGCTGATCTAGTCTTTTTATCTAGATCTGTGAATTTATCTAATTCCATATCTGCTGCCTACATCTTGAGTTGCCACATACCGAAGTTAACACTCCTATCAAACTTTTCAATAAAAGTCTTCATTATCATTATGATGGCTAAAAATTGATATTCTGACTATTTGTTGAGAAGTGAGCCTCACACGTGAAATCGAGACAGTGGACCCCATAAAAGCATTGGACGTAGGCCCCACAGGCAAAGTTGGGACATGGGCCCTACAAGCAAAGCTGAACTCTGTTTACAAAAACAAGGTAGTGGGCCCCACAAGATAAAACCAATGTAGTGGGCCCTGTAAGATAAATCAGAGGCAGTGGGCCCCGTTTAGACTCACAATAAAAATCTAAGTTACTTTCTGATGTAGAGGGTCCACCTTAGTGGCAATCATAGAGCATATGATAAGTTAGACCAACAGGAGAAGCTCTGATACTAGTTTGTTAAAGAAAATGCCCCTGGATCAGATGCCGGTTAAATTTAATAGCCCGAAAATAGTAACGAAAATAAATATAGGCAAAATAAAATGGGACAGGACACAAAGATTTACGTGGTTCAGTCAATGTGACCTACGTCCACGACCAGAAGGTGAGCAATTTTACTAATATGTGGAGAACGTACAATATAAAGCTTTACAAAATTTCTCAACGAGAGAAAATTGAAAGAAGAATGAAGGAATGATGTTGTTTTTGGTGTGTGTTAAGAGCTTCTATAAACTTCTCTATTTATAGGGAAAATCCCAAGCTTCCATCAATTTCGCTACAAAACTTCAGCAAATGTCAAACAAATCTTCAACAAATCGTGCAGAGAATTTTTGCTACAAGCCAAATGCACATCTAATTTTTCAATATGTTGGCCAACAATTTTTGACTTAGAGAAAGGTTGTTGGCTAACAATTTTTGACTTAGAGAAAAGAGTCCAAGTCATGCAATATATATATACACAATCTATAACACTCCTCAAGTTGGAGCATGATATTATTGTGCCTAGCTTATTATAAATAATTGTCCCGAACTTTGTTTAGATTTTTTTTAGTATCTTCAAATTATTCTTTAATTTTGACAAGTTATGTAGAGATTAAGTTTTTTTTATAGTTTTTCATGAACAAAGTGACAATTAATCTTAATATGCTTAATTCATTCATGAAACACAAGATTACAAGCAATATGAGAGCAATTTGACTATCACATAATAACTTTGCTAGTATTGTGACTTTAACCTATTTCAAATAATAGGTGATATATCCATATTATCTCACACATTGGTTATGTAATACATCTATATTCAAATTTCACACTGGATCCTGATAAAATATTGTAGTTATTACTTTTCATGAGACTAAACTTCCTCCAACAATGAAAACATAGTCAGTAGTGGATTTTTAGTCAATTTTAGAACCTACCAATCAACATTTGAAAAACATTTGATATGAATATGTCTATAATTTTGATACAGCATCCCTCATATAGAATTTCCCTTTAAGTAACCTAATATCTATTATAGGCAACCCAATGATGATCCATTGTAAAAGACATGAATTGACTTATAACATTAATAAAAGTATGCAATATTAGGGCGAGTTATTGTAAGATAGTTTAATTTTTCAGCCAATTCCAAATTTCTCTTTTTCAATCAATCTTTTATATTTCATAGGGTCTTTAAAAAAGTCTTTATCTTTAGTGAATAGTAAGTTAGGAAGCATTGGAGCACTGCCTGGCTTAGCTCCCAACTTTATAGTCTCAATTAATAAATTGAGAACATATTTCCTCTGAGATAAGAAAATGCTTTTCTTGCTTCACATCATTTCTACTACTGGAAAATATTTTAAAACCCTAAATCTTTCTTATGAAACTGATAATAAAGAAAGAACTTTTAAGATGAAATGCTCATAAAATCACTTCTAGTATAGATCAAGTATATAACACATATTTCCTTTGAGACAAGAAAATACATTTCTTGCTTTTTGTAATCTCTAATCCTAAAAAATATTTTAAAACCCCCAATTTTTTCTTGTGAGTGATTATAAAGAAAGGAATTTGAATATGAAATGCCCATATAATCACTTATAGCAATGATTATATCATCTACATATACAATAAGGAGAATAATGACAGATGCAAACAATTTATAGAAGATTGAGTAGTCAGATTTAGTCTTATTCATTCCATACATTTCCACCGTCTGACTAAAATTGTCAAACCAAGCATTGAGACTATTTTAATCCACACAGGGGCTTTTAAAGATGACAAACTTTCTCATACTCCTTTTAAGCAACATACCTTACTTGGTTGCTCTATATATGCTTCCTTTTGAAGGTCACTGTGCATAAAGGCATTTTTTATATTTAGTTGGTATAAGTGTCAATCATAAATACCATAGAAATGAAAAGGACAAATAGAGTTTAGTTTAGCAATAAGCAAGAAAGGATCAAAATAATTCAAACCATAAGTTTGAGTATAGCTTTTTGCCACAAGTATGCTTTAAGTCAAGCCATTGAACCATTGCATTTGAATTTGATTCCAAACACCTATTTATATCTAATAACTTTCTTTCCTACAACTAAGTTCCATTAGCATATAAATCATCAATCTCCTCTATCATATCATGAATCTCCTCTATCATATCATCATACCAACTATGATGAGATAATGCTTTATGAATAGTTTTTGGGAGAGTTACGAAATCAAGAGAGGTAACAAAAGAACAAGAAGAGGAAAATAGATGATCATAAGAAACAAATGCATTGACATTTACATTTGTGAAGAGCAATTGAGAGATCATTATCATCAATGGTTGGATCTAATGTTAAAGAAAAGATAGGTATTATACTTGTATTAAGATGTCTCATCTTCTAGAATAGACTAAATGAATAGGCAATAGTTATGGTTGTGTATATGTAGAGGTAACACTTGTGGTCTAATAAGCAATCTTATAAATTAATAAATCATCACCTCTTCATTAGAAATTGAAGAAGTAAGAAAGAGATTAAAGTGTTTCAAAAAGGTAACACCGACTAACGCAAGAAATTTGTTAAGATTTGAAAAGTAGCATCAGTACCCTTTTTGTAAAAGAGAGTAACCCAAAAACATATTTTAAATATTTATGACCTAACTTAGTGACTTAAAGATGAATAATAATATGAAGAAAGTAAGTATTACAAAAAATTAGTGGTGTAATAAGGAACAAGGGCTTAGTAGGAAAAAAAACATTATAAGCAAACTCACCACAAAAAACAAATGAAGATATGTAATTGATCAAAAGGTAGGTTGTAGAGATTGTATTGACCCAAAATATAAACTTGCATTTGGAATAAGAGTAATTTGGCAGCCTCAAAGAGATGTTGATTGATGAAGATTGACGAAGCATATCATTCTAAATCATGTACGTTTGGAACAATGTAGAGGAATATTCTTTGGCATTCTCACTTTTCAAAGTATGAACAGAAACATTAAACTGCACTTATATTTTAGCACAAATAAGTAGTAAAATAGGAAATAATTCAAAATTACTTTCCATTAAATAAAATAAAGTGTCAAGAGAAAAATCATTAACAAAAGTAATAAAATATTAAAAACCAATTTTGGACATAATAAGACATGGTCTTAAACATTAGAATGTACTAGCTCAAGAGTAAAACTAATTCATTTAGTAACACAAGAAAATGAAAATAGGTGACGATATTTAGCAAACTGACAAAAATCGTAATTTAAGCAAGATACATTATGAAACTGAGGACATAACTTCTTTAATAGAAGTAGAAAGGGATATTTTAAATGATAATGAGCGTTAAAAGGGTGTTAAGACACTTAAGCAAGCTATGATTCTTGGCACTTAGGTATCTAACATATAGAGACCTTCTCATTCAAGTCTTTTACCAATAATCTTCTTTATCATAGGATCATAAAAAAGACAACGATCAAGAAAGAATAAGTACAATAATTTAGGAAAAGAATAAATTTACTCACATGTCGTATATTAAAGGAAAATTATGGTAAGTTCAAACAGAGGATAAGGAAAATAGTAAAATAGGGTTAATAGTGTCAGAACCAATAATGGAGGAAATAGATCAATCAACTAAAATGACATAGAAAAGAGATAAGTGTTTCTGGACAATTAAAAAAAATGAAGTTATGTGTCATATGATA
Source organism: Erythroxylum longipes (assembly GCA_027563885.1). Lineage (NCBI taxonomy): Eukaryota > Viridiplantae > Streptophyta > Magnoliopsida > Malpighiales > Erythroxylaceae > Erythroxylum > Erythroxylum longipes. Next base: position 8,735,025 of record JAOQMS010000002.1, on the reverse strand, counting down.
TAAGGCATTAGAATTAATTACCTATTATAAGAAAGAGAAAAGAAGATACATAGGTGTGTTACCTGAGTCAATAATAGCAACAAAATGGTGAGATGAACTCTTTAATGCTTGTTCATGCTAGATGAACTGAGTAAATTCATCTCCAAATAATGTTTTCTTATCAGATGAGCTAGGTAATAGTCGTAACATGAGTTGAATACGATTTCTGATACTTATTTTTCAACTTTTGGCACATGCATTTGGTATTGACCAGCTCATGACAACGTCGATAAATAATTGTTCCTACATTTTGAATCTTATTAGCCCAAGTTCATGTCCTTCCTCCTATATTATTCTTCCCATGAGATGCATTTTGGTTTCATAAGAGCACTAAAAATTTTAATATTAAGAGTAGAAAAACACTAACATCTTTGAGGAGTATCTCAGTAAATACCTCGTATAAGAAGGATATATGAGCACTAGAAGAAATATAAGACTTAACAATCTCAAATTGAGAGTTAAAACTAGCCAAAGAACTCATTATCATCATTTTCTCCCATTGAACTTGTTGCACTTCAAGATTAGGACTAAATAGTAATAAAACATAAAATATACCTAAAGAGATTAGTCCTATTGTTCATTACAATAAAATTATACTGTTCATAAATAAATGAAATATTCTCATTTCTTGAATACAAATATTCCATCAACTTGTTGACATACTCACACTGATTAATTTGACTAACGATATCATTGTCAATAGAATTTTAAATTTATAAAAATAATCGAGTATCATCTTGTAGTCATTTCTTGTGAGTATAGTCAAATGGTAGATCATCAGTGAAGTGATGATATTTAGACATACTTTTAAAATAAATTTAAATTGTCTTATACTAATCTAAATAATTCAGATCAAACAACTTATATTTCATAATTTTAGACATAACAATAATAAGAATAGTCATAACCAAGTGCTTTCGTTCATTAACCATAAGGAAAATTAGTCAACTAAATCAAGGGTACCTAAAAAAGTTTCAAAACAATCAAAGATGCAATTAAATTGGTCCTTATGTAAACTAAAAATTGATATTTAATGCAATCAACTTCTTACGGTTCCAAACTAAACAGAACCACAATGAATAGAAAAAGAAAAAAGGGTAAACATTCCTATTTGGGTTCTGAGTGAAAGAACTTAAGAAACCAACAATTTCTAATAATACAACCAAAACATAATGCAACAAAGACTAGTCAACTACAACACCAATAACAAAAATACGTATGAAACCAAAAAGAAGCAAAGACTGAGCAAAACTAAGTACATAAAGGTGATAGAGAGGAAGAATCGACGTCACTAAATCTGGTACTCCTAGGCTAAAGTATACAGAGGCAATATAGGAAGAATCAACGTTACTAAATTTGGTACTCCTACTTGGTTTTGATCAGTCTTGGCTTCTTTGTAGTTTCATATGCATCGGTTTTGTTGGTGCTTTGGTTGACTCTTTGCTACATTAAGTTTTGGTTGAAATTATTGGTGTTGTTATTGGAAGCTATTAGTTTCTAAAGTTCTTTCACTCAAAACCCAAATAGGAAAGTTTGCCCTTTTTATTTTATTCTTATTATATTATTAGATGTTAATTTTAATTTTAATTTTATTTATTTCTTAATATGTCAATTATATCATTAAATTAATTTATTTACATAATTATTAAAAATAAAAATATATGAATATCAATATAATTGAAAAATGTATAAATATTAGTTTTATATAACAAGAGTCTAGTATAAAATAAAAAATTACATTCATTATAATTATATAATTGAAAAAATTCATACTAAATAAAAGTATAATGGTAGTATCATTTAAAGAAAAACAATATTTACACATTTGTTTAGCAATTTCATTATGCATTTAAGATGTACTGCAAAGTTGCACTAAAGTGATATTATGCTCCACATGAGAATTTATTCTCACATCTACATTTACACTTTTCACAATTTGCTCTTTATTTTTATCATAAACATCAAATAATTCATCACTTTGTTTAAGCATTTTAATAGATGTATCACACTGCACAAAACAACAAGGTATTTTTTACTTATTCATATCATAATAAGACATGTTCGAAAGCATAGAAAAACTTACTTTTAGAACATCAAAACATCTTTTGATAACACTTCTTAACAAAGAATGTCTATAGTTAAACAATTCTTATGAATCTTGAGTTATTCCTCTTACTTTATAATCTTATAGAAGATGTCTCTCACCTTGACATGGTGAAAGAAATATGGACATTTAGCATAATTATGTCAACTACATAAAACTTACCTAAATATATCAAGAACATAATATTAACAAAAAGCTAATAAAAATTAATCATAATATACTGATAGTTGTGCATTAGTGTGTGTTTTTCTAAGTATTTGACATGTGTTTCTTACATATTAGTTTATTACTGTTGTATTTTAGGATTCATTTTGTATGTTTCCGTTTAGTTTGATCTTCATTGTTGCTATTTTATGTTTGATGTTAATTTGGGGTAAGAATTGATTATTTTTATGTAGGAATCGAGATTGAGAAACTTTGAGAATGATCTAGAAGCCAAAAGAAGAGAAGAGAAGAGGAAACATTCTGCTGCAAGAACCCACAATCATGAGAATCATGCCAATTCTCATAATCGTGGGATGATTAATTCGAGAACATATGTGGGGTTCAATTAAATTTTAGGTTTTTTGGACGATATAAGATATTAAACCCCCATGGATGAGAGAGGACGTGAACCCTCTGTGTAGAAGAGCCTCCTTAAGTGAAAAATCCAGATTTAGAGTCTTGAGGAAGGTAGAGATTCAAGGATCATCAATCACAATTAGGAAAATAGCACATCAACACCAAAATTTCCAGATTTTGGCAAAGGAGAAAAGGATTTTTCTTTATTTAATTTTCTGTGATTTTTATCTCTTCTAGTCATTGTAAGGTGGAATATTTGAATGTTGGTGATGCTATAGACACCATAAACGGCTAATTTATTTTTAGGGATTACTTTTGAACTATCTTATTAAACTCCTATTTTATTGATTTAAATGAAAGATGTCTTTGATGAATGTTGATTATATTCATATACCTTACAATAAATTGAGAGCTTGAGTTAGGTAATTTGTGTAGGATTGTACAATGAGAATTGGCAACCTATAGACTTACGTTCATCACGTTAATTGATTAGTTAAAAGAGAGATCTTGGCTAATTTAATTGATCACCTATAGGATAACTTAATAACTAGTTAAATTGGTGAAGTGATTTGGTAGATTGAGAGATTGCTTAATCAACTTCATTTAATTTGATTAGGGACAATTAATTATACCTTAAGAGAGGGTAGTTAATGCATTAGAACATCTTAGGTGAGACACAATTTGATTAATAAAATAGGAGGGAGACAAGATAGGAAAAAAACTGATCTCTAGTCATTAAAATCTTGAATCTCAATTTTCTGCATTTTGGTGTTATCATTTGTTCAGTGTTAGTCATTTAATTTTAATTTAATTTTTTAGATTATTTCCATTAAACAATTTCATTTCTTAACCAAAGAGTAATCTGAATTAAGTAGTGCCTAAGCACAATCCTTGTGGGATCGATATCTGCTTTTTAATTACAAGTCACGAACTGTATACTTGCGATTTTTTAGCGTAAAACTAGTAGACTGTTTTGTACATCAACATATACTTATTTCAAAATAATATAATACCTTATGGAGACATGTGATTGTTTCGTTAAAGTTGTTGCTGCTTCTAAAAGAACTCAAGATCATTTATAGTAATTTCTCATCCAGCCATTACATATGTGAAATACATTTCAAATGAACAACAACACATATTAATTACAACATGTGCATTAATAAAGATACCATTTATTGTTAAAATACAATTTTACAAAATGAAATTATACGATTAAAATAATTAATTAAATTCAATGCGTAATAAGAATAATAATAAAAGATATGCATATATTTGAAAATATGAAAAGTATTTTTATTTATACTAAATCTTATAATATGTTCTAGTATAGGATGGTAAAGTATTGATTCTTTGTGTATGATGAATAACTGCAAATAAGACTACGAAAATACTTTAAAATTGTTCAAATCAAATGTTGAAAGTACTTAGCATTGACTCCAATTGTCTCTCTATGCCTTATCATCATTAATAAAATTTACAACTTGTTCCTCCATACAAATGATGTTGGCTTTAACTCTCTAAACTTTTAAATTTGTCATATAAGTTCAAGAAGATTATCTTGCTCATTCTTAAATTCTCATAGGATTCTATTTTAAAAGTTTTGATATCCAATAATAATTTAATAGAGTAGAAGTTCTGCATGATTGTTTGTGTAAATAAAAATATTTATAATCTTCCATATTTACAGAAATCAGAACTCTTGATTATTTCATTACTTGAATCTAATTCAGAACCCAATAAAAGGTCATATATTTATAATATCATCATTAATAATTAATAGAACATTAAAATGCAATGCTAAAACTATTCTTAAGCGTCAAAATATATAACATAAATCTTAGATGTTCATATTAAATGTTAAATCAAAAAGTTCAAGCAAAACGTACATTTAATATGTTCAAACTGTGTAATAGTTCTTAATATAAAAGTTTCTAAACCAATAATAGTTTAATATGTTGTAACATGAAAATATAATCAAAAGACATTAACATGACCATAAAAATATCCTTATAAGGTAGAGAATTATGTAAAGCCTTCATTCTTTTTCGTATTGCACACCTTTAATTTTCAAATCAGGTAAAGATTTCAAATATTCCTTTATTGTATCAATATCTTGATTAATTGATGAAACTTTAAATCCAACATCTGGAATGGATGATATTATTGCTATTTTCTTCTTAAATAAGTCATTCTTTCTTTTCAACCGTTCACCAATGTATTATTACATTTTTTGGTCATGTATACTTTTCATCACTGTATAAAATGACTAATATATTTAAGAAAAATGTATGCAAGGAATTTTCAAATTGGCATCATATTTTTTGAGATATTACTGCAATCGGTTTCTATAAACATATCTATCGACTAAATCTTTATCAAACAGTATAGAAGAGGAACATATAATTTAAGTTGATATATTTTGTTCCTTCAATCAAAAAGAAGATAAATTTGGAAGTTGTTTTTCTAATAAAAGGAAATTTCATAAGAAGAAGTCAAAAAGGACATGCTTTGGCTTTACAAAGGTAATATTTTAACACTAAAATATTTTTATATCGTTCATCTGGAGCACTAACCTTGCTGGTAGATGAGTTGTAACATAATGAAGTTAAATTTTTAAATGAATGTTGGAAAATTCTATTTATTGTTAAAAATTATGCTTATTGATATATCCTATTATATTTTTTCTCATGTACAATTTTATTATTAGGAGTACCGATCACTTCAGGTAAGCCTAAATACTCTGAGTTTTTACCTTTGTTAGATAAACTGAAAGCTAGGATCAATGCTTGGCAGAACCGCTATTTATCCCTTACTCTAATTGTTTTAGTGTTGAATAATATGCATGTTCATTGGGCTGCTTATGTTGTCATTCCTAAGAGAGTTATTAAAGATATGGAGAGGATATTATAATCCTTCTTATAGTCCAGTAAGCATGATAACTGCAAAGGAACAACGATTAAATGGAGTGATATTGTAGTGCCTAAAATAGATGGGGGTTTGGGCATCATTTCGATCAAACAAATACAAAGAGTCTTACTCATGAAGAGAATATGAAGATTATTCATGGACAAAGAAGCGTTGTGGGTCAAGTGGATACAGATATATAGCCTTCATAGGCAAAGCTTTTGGCAAGTTCAATTGAGGTATGAACACTCTTGGTTTTTTAAAAGTTTGTTGCAATTACGAGACTTGATTTATCCTTTCATTAAAAGTAATGTGGGCAATTGAGAGAATACGTATTTCTGGTTTGATAATTGGCATGAATCTAGCCTACTATGGTTTCGAAATGATTTACTTATTTTTAGAAACTGAATCCCTAAAGAGGCTACGGTTGCATGGCTAAGTAGGGAGAGATCTTGGTTGCTGGAATGTAGATATGGTCACTTACTTGATCAATATATGAATGGTATACACCTTCGTAATCAACAGGATAAAAGGATACGGGTGGCAAATTATGGAGGGGAATTTTCAACCAGATCAGCACATAGAATTGGGAGGGGGCTGCATAAAGTAGTACCTTGGGTTGATTTGGTATGGAAACAGGTACTTAGTCCTAAATCTACTATTTTCTTGTGGCTTGCTATTAAAAATCGGTTGACCACTAAGGACCGATGGTTTGGAAGTTATGATCCCATTTGTGTGTTATGTAAACAAGAAACTAAAAGGCGTAATCACTTATTTTTTGATTGTCTTTATACTAAAGAGGTGCTGATCAGATTATTGCAACTATTAGGGATTCAGATTACTTCCTTTGAATGGACTGAGGTATTGAATGAGGTTATACGGTTTTCCAAACCTGGGTTGAGGGATGCTCTCATCATCCAGACGTCATTTCAGATGATGATATATTACTTATGGAGGGAGAGGAACCGTCGCATTTATTAAGACGTGGAGCAAAAGTCAAATGAGCTTACAGCTACAATTGTCAATTTGATTAGAGAGTTACTCATAGCCAAAGGAAAATTAGAGGCTATTAGCCAGGAACTCATAGTGGCTTGGTTACTTTAGAGGTTGAAATATGGTTATTAGATGTATGTTAATGGTAGTATAACAATGATGTCGTAGCTTTGTTATTTTCCTTGTAATAGGAGTGTATATAGTTTTCCAACTTTGATAATATATTTCTTTAAAATTTCAAAAAATAATTTATTATTAGAGGTGAACAAAATGGGTTATAAATTAAAAAATGATAATAAAATTTCAAACTTGTGTTAATTTTTGAAATATTATTGCAATTGGTTTGCATGCACTTCCATCAACTAAATATTTATCAAACATTGTAGAATAAAAACATACAATTGAAATTGATAAAGTTTGTCCCTTCAATGAAAAAGAAAATCAAATTGCAAGTTTTCTTTATAAGAAAAAGAAATCTTATAAGAAGAAGAAGGCAAAAATGACATACTTTAGCATTATAAAAAAATGCTGATTATAATTGGTGAATAATCAAAAAGGAAGAATAATTTACTTAAGAAAAAATAGCAACAACATCATCCATCAATTACTTGAGAAAAAAATAGTAACAACATCATCCACTGTAGATACTGAATTTGAAACTTCATCAATTAATCAAGAGTTCAATACAATAAAGGATTGTTTGAATCCTTTACATGATTTGAATGTCAAGGGTGTGCAATACATAAAAATGGTGAGGGTTTTATATAACTATCTACTTTATAGGAAGGTTTTTATTATCAAGTTAGAAGTAAGAAAGATAAATTAGATTATGTCTCTTTAGTTATATTTTCATGTTAGTGTATATTAAATTTCTTTTTTTATATATATTAAGAACTACTATCTAGTCTGAACATCTTAAATATATATTTAGCACGAACCTTTTAGTTAAGTAATTAATATGAAATTCTTATATTCATATTATACGTTTTGGTGCTTGATAATAATTTTGTCATTTATATTTTAATGTCTTTATTAATTATTAAATTATGGTATTATAAATATATTGCCTTTTTATCAAATTTCGAATTAGATTCAAACAATATGATCATGATAGTTTTGATTTCTCTAGTTACAGAATAGGATGAATATCTATATTAACATAAGCAACCATGCAGAACTTCTACTATATCAAGTTAATAATTAGATATTGAAACTTTTAAATGTTAATACGGCAAGGATTTATAAGAACTTAAGAATTAACAAAACGATCTTTTGACCGTATATGTTGACTTCAAAAATTAAGAAACTTAAACCCAGTTAATCGTTTAATTATATAGGAATAAATTGCAATTTTCTTGATGATGATAGTGCATAACAAAACAATTAGAATCAAAGCAGAGCACTTTTAGCATTTGACTTGAACAATTTCAAAATATTTGTGCAAAATTTTACATACAATTAATTGTCTTACAAAAAGAATTATTACTTATCATCCTTTACCAATACTCCTACTAGGATTTAGAATAATTTAAAATATTATATATATTTTAAAGTATATAACAACACCACGTACCTCTAGATTCTGTCATCCCTGAATTCCCTCTAACCAAGGGTTTCCTTTGTGATATCAGAGCCACAAGTATTATTGATTGTGCCAATGTTATTCTTAATGAAAGTGAGTAAGCAGATCTTTTCATATGTCATAAGTAACTCTTTATATAGTGACCCTGTTCATCTTTCTTCTACTCTTTATGTAGCAAATCTTCCTTTTATATTTAGTAGAAATTACCCATTTTCCTAAAGGAAGTTATATCCATACGTCTTTACCCTTATTAAGTCTGTAGAGTATATATTCCCATAATTGTTCTTGAACTAGAAGTATTTGTACTTTACTTACTACAAATCGTCCAAAAGTAAAGGAGATAATCCAAAGTTCTCATTTAGAATAGTGCAGTTTAAAGGCAATAATAGCAAAACAATATATCAAACTAGAAATTCCAAAAGAACTCATCTCTCTCTCTAAGAGAGACCAGAATTATACTCATCTTTATATTGGAGCTATTAGACTTGTTCTTACTCTCCACGGAAGAAAAGAAATTCCAGCCACTACTAGGATATCTCTTCTTAACCCTAAATACACGCTTACCAAAATGCATTAGTTAGTACTCTATTGATAACTCTCAACAACAGAAGTGCCATTGTCACTATATCCCCTAATTTTAACATTGATTTCAACATTAGATTGGACAATCCCACCTTATCTGAATTAGGCCAAATCCATATCCAAATTACTAGAGCAAAGTAAGAACTTATAGCAATCATAGTCACTTTACACCACTAAATGATTTATTGCTTACATAATCATATTGTAGATCTCCATTTTCCAAATTCAACTTCTAATGCTTTATACATGGTCGCAAATCGAACTCATGATCAAACTACTTTCATCCAAATTCTAAAAAAATTGCCACCAATGGAACTTGAAAAGTTGATGCCAACAAAATGGATCGCTGCTTGTTAGAAGGTGTTCCATGCTCATCATAGGCATTCTTTCCATACAGCTACTCCTCTTATTCTTAGGATATTAAGAGATGGATCTGTTAAATTCATCTACGTCATGCCTAATGAAGACCAGCCTGGATCCTCTGGCACATCTGACACCATTTTAATGCTTCAACAAATTTTATCATATAAAAAGTCAAGAGTGGACCTTTTATTTATTATGTAAAATCTGATGGTCAACCTATGTACATTAGCCATCATCAAGGAATCTTTATATGGGATGTGGATTTATCCATGTGTGAGCTAGATTGTAAAATATGTCTAACAATAGTAAACTTCAAAGTAAAGGAAGGCAACAATCTCAAAAAATTTATCATTGTCAACCTTCCCAACAATTCCATCCTCAGCACGATGATAATGATCTAGATTTTATACTATGGGTTGTGCTTAAAAGCCCATGACCATGACCTGAGACTCTTTTTAAACTACTCAAAGTTGTTAGAAAGGAATATATATTCTTTAAAGAACTAATCCCCAACAAACCTAAGCCTATTATTCCTTCCATTCCTATTAATATTCCAGGACCTATTCTATGTATGATAATGAGACCATATGAGGATGAATTTCCTCCCATGGACAATCCCACAAAGGATACTAATAGGGTTATCTCTAACCTTTACATTTGTACTATAAGAGTCACCTCTCATGGTGCCCTCGTATCTAATCCTACTAAAGAAGTACTTAATTGACAAACTAGTAATGTTATGACCCCAAATAAAATTCTTCACTGAATTAACACTAAGCTTGATGGTCTTAACCAACAAACACAGGCTATTCAAAAACGGGTAGAAAATGTGTCTTCTTAGATCTAAAAGCTATATACATCTTTGAAAGATCAAATGGTTCAACTTAATGATGATCTTAGAAGATATATTGAAACATAGTATTTTAGACCTGATTTCACGACCAAATAGTAAAAAGTTCTAAGAGTTAAAAAGCATTAAAAATAATAAAGGTAAACATGTAGAAAAAAAATAAAACTATTTATAGAACTTATTCCAAAACCTTTCTAGTAATCCAAGCCATCTATTCAATTCCATCATATCCTGAAGCTGTTGATTATGAACAAAGGTGTTTAAAATGAACTATCCTTTAATCAGATAGCACATTCATCCTACCACCAAAACCAATCCACCAAACCTACAAAATCCAAAACTGAAAAGAAATATGATTCATCACTTTCATATACCAAGCCTATTGATTCATGAACAAAACCTTTACAGATTAAGACATCACCTTTTTCACCACCTAAAATCGAACTTATTTCAACCATTGGAAAAGATAAAATTCCTCAACAAGAGTTCACTGAAACTCTTGAACCGGTATCTATATCTAAAGAATATGAAGGACAAACATCTAAAGATTCTAAAATTTCTGAACAACCTTTAGAAGTCTTAGAATGCAGATTTATTTGAATTAACTTAGATCATGATGACTATGCCCAAATGAGGGCAACTTTTAGCCAGAGGGCATTTGGGGATAACAAAAGCTAGAGGTACGTGACATTATTAAACCTTATGAATCGAGAAAGGCTCTTTTTACTATGACTCCTAAGTTCATAGAATATTTCACTGATAAGCCTCAAGAGAACTGCAGCATAGGTTTTTAGCCTATATACTAGTCAAATGGTTTGTAGAACAAATTTCTATAAGAGGGTAAAGATAAACAAAGATTGGTTGTAGCTTAGATTTTAGATATGCTAGTCAAGACATAAACCCTTCTCAACAATTCTCAAAGTCTTCCTTTTAGAAATCTAAACTGACCAATCTTTCTCGTATAACTTATGCCTCAAACAAGATCTATAGTTCAAGACTTTATGATACACAGGGTCTTAGGAATGTCAATGGGTCGGGCCGGGCCCGGGGGTGGGCCATGGTGGCCCGTGGTTTGGCAAGCTAGGATGGGTCATATCTTATATAATATTTATTAATAAATTACCAATAAGATTATTTTATTTTATTAAAATAAATAATTTAAATTGAAATTTATTAAAAATTAAATTTTATTTTGAATATATTTGAATTATCTAATCAAAATTTATTTGAAATTTATATATTTTTAAGATATTTTAAATTTAATTATATTTATTAGTAATTATTTGATTAATTTTATTATAAAAACTATAAAATAAAATAAAATAATTCATAATATTTATTAATAATTAATTTAAATTAATTAAATGTATAATGTTAAATTAAATTATTCATAATTCTTATTAATAATTAATATATCAAATAATTAAATAATTTATATTTAGTTAATACTAAACCATATTATGAAAAAAGTAAAAACAAAAAACTGGTTCTACTTATATTTTTCTGTTGTAGTTTTCAGTTTTCATTTTCAATTTTTTGTTTCTGTTTTTCTTTCAAGTAAAAAAAACTTGTTTGATTGTTAATGTTAATGCAGTTATATTTTTATCACTGATAATAATTACATATTAGATAAAACTTAAAGATAAATTATTTTTAATTAAATAAATTTATTTAATCTTTTATATAAAAGTTATTAACAAATTATTAATAAAATTATGTTATTTTAATAAATAAATAATTTAAAAATTAAAAATTAATTTATAAATTAATACTTATTTGAAATATATTTTAATTATTAAATCAAATTTTATTTGAATATTTATACTTATATTTTTAATTTAATTATATTTATTAATAATTATTAAAATTTAATTACACATAATTTAATTATAAAACTTAAATTAAATTCATATTTTTATTGATAATTAATTTAAATTTATCAAATATATAATGTTGAATTAAATTATTAAATAATATATATTTAAATTATAGTAAATCAAATTATAAACAAAAACTACTTTTTATAGTTTTCATAACTTTTGAAAATCAGAAGAAATCAAAACTAAAAGCAGAAATTAAAAACTCAAATAAACAATTTTTTTTTTACTAAATTTGAAAATAAAAAAAATTAAAAATAAAAATAGAAACAAACACCCCCTAAACATGCCTTTCTTATAAGTAAGGTGCCGAGGTAATAATTGACAAACCTTCCAGAACCAAATTACCAACTTTTGTATGACCAAAAAATCACATTAAGTTGTATTAAACCAAACTTTATATTGCTCAACACAATCAATCGGTTCCTTCAAAAGCATTTTCTGCAAAACTTACATCTCCTTAAATAAGTTTACAGCATACCATGCACGAGGGACAAGAAAAAAGCTGCAGGAATGAGCACATAAGCTGCACAGGTATCAGATATCAAATGTTAGTTTAAATGCCATCTTGGCAGGAAATAGTAACGGATTTAGTTGCAAGATACCGAAGTAACGCACTCTAGCTAAACAAACAACCGGAAGAATTGAAACAATGGACATTTTATATGAATGGAAATTTTAACACGAAATTACAAATTAATTTCATGATTAATTAATATAATTAATTAACCCTAAAATTGCAACATGCTATTATTCAATAATAGTATGAATAAATACCTGAAAATTGCGGAAGAATTGAATCTATTGTTTGTTTTCTGTGAAGCAACGTGACAGAGACGCAGAGGATTTACTACTGTTATTCCAAACCCTAATCAGAAAAAGCACATACAGTTCTCAATGGGGCGACTGCATTTAAGGTTAGCTAATATTAGGACTTCCTGTGCACTGCAAAATATGGGCCAAGTCTACCTATCATAGCAAGCCCAAGAACACGTTAAAGAAAGAATTAACAAGCCCAATTATCTTGACATCAAATTAATCAAATTGATCGGTGGTTTGTACAAAAATATGTTTATTATGCTAGTGCATAAAAAATAATGATAAAATTCTATCATTATAGGCATAAGCTAGGGAAAAGAGGGATTTATTCACGTGCAGAGAAGAACTTGTCCGTTGCCGACAGACTTAAGAACTTGTCTATCATGAGCTGAACCAAACAAAAGCGTGCTTAACAAACTGTGGTGACAAACCGATCATCCGCAGCTTTTTACCAGTATGGAAGTGTACTGGAACTACCAATTTAGAAACCATGTGAATTGTTATCTTTTATACATGTATAACGTTTTGGTTTAAACTACATAATGCAGCATCTTTAGCATCACTTAAAAGTGAAATGCTCCTAAGCATTCAACCCAACAACGTGCATAGGTGGATCATAAAGAATAATTAAACTTCACTATAAAACCAATACATAATAAAAGAAAAAACGGGAAGATTCTCACAACAATGTCTTCAACCATGGCAATTCCACGTTCTCAAAATTCAGAAGAATTTAATCAGAAAATGGTATTACCACCACTCTAAATTTACAAAATATATGCATAGAGTCAAATCCCCTCCTAAATGATGTTCTAGTTAAAATCGACAGCAGTTTACCAAAGATAGGAAATTACATCATATGGAAGCATAGCTGTTGGGATGAAAAGATTTGACAATCAACTGAAATCAGCACCAATTTCTTTGCGCCTCAACTCCAATTGCAAACGCTCATTCTCAAGCCTCATCCTTTCATTTTCCATTCTCATCCTTTCTAATTCTCGATCTCTTTTCCTGCTAAATCTTTGCCACTTAAATCTCTGTTTCTCCAACTCCAGCATCTCATGTTGGATTTGGAGCTTTTGTTCCTCTAACTGAAGTTTTCGAGATTCCATCCATTGCTTCTGTAACAAAGCTGCTTTTGTGTTTTCAGGTGAGACATGATTCATATCAACTTGAGCCAGCTGCGAATGCAAATGTGATCCTTTATTTCCATCCTGAGATGAAGTCCCAAAACATAAATCTCCAAGCCCCTGCCCTTGTCTCAACCTCTTTGCAGCACCCTCAAAGACCCCAGATGCTCCCTTACCAGCCCCCTGCAAACCCTGATTTTCCTCAAAATCATCATGCTCATCAGTCTCCAATTCTTGATCATCTTCATCAAGATCATCGTTGTGGTGCCTCCTCACCTCATCACCTTCATGATCATCTCTATTTCTAAGAGCCAACTGCACAGACCGCTGCACCCCAGGGTCATGAGGTAGATGTAATCTGTTTGCATTATGATATGAACACATCTCTTCATAGAAAAGATGCTTTGAGCTCAATATCTTCCTAACATCATCTTTCTCTTTCTCAGTAAGATAATCTATGACATCCAACAGGGCAGGGTTCTCCACAACCTGGCAAGAGGTACCTCTTCCAAGCATATCATTCAGCCTTTTATACCTTTTGTTGAGGTCATTAAATTTATCCTCACACTGCTGTGGTGAAACATGGAACCTCCTTTCCGCCATGACCTTTGAAATTGATTTCCACTTGCCCTTCTTCTGTAAGACTGCAAATTTTCTTCTCATTCCAGTACCAAAATCTGAAGAAGCATCCTCACCAATGTAAGAAACAGCAGTTATCAATAGCCTTACCATCTTATCCGTCCACTTCACACGCTGCCATGGCAACCCCTTTGCTCCTTTACTTGCATCATTTGAACAGTCAGCACCATCTTCTGTATAACTTGGCTCATCATCATCACTCAAGGCATTCTTTCCCCTCTCTCCCTTATTGTAATCATTTACACAAATGGTTGGATCAGAGTTATGCATAGTCCCCATTGTAAGGGGAAAACCCTCATGAATCGATGGATGAACAGCAGACCCCTGGCGATGAACATTGTGCTGTTGCTGCTGGTGCATAACCTGTGGATGTTGTGTTTGATGATGAACTCTCATTGATCCTTGCAATTCAAGACCTCCAAAAGAAGGTCCACCAGGGATCATACCTCCCTGTGGTAAATTTCCTTCCATTCTTCTTGGAGCAACAATTTATATCATACCCAAAATCTGTGTCCCTAAACTGGAATGAAATGTCCCATTTTTCGCTCCCTATAAGCCAACTGATTACTGCTTGGGCTTCCTGTAAGCTAAAATTTATCTTACTTTCACCTATTAATATGTTTCCTCTCTCTCGCCACCTAGATCCTCAAGTCGTCCAGCACGTCCGATACCCACAAGCCAAACACAATCACAAAGACGAACCCACATAAAAGCTCGAATCTTTCGTAAAAAAACTATATACCCATCAAGTTTAAACACCTCCAAAATTCACCAAACAGTCAACAAAGAATGGAATCCCAAAGCTTGTAAACAGAAAACACAGACCAAAGACAATCAATAAAGAGACAGAGCTACTTATCTGCATGAAAAAAAAACCGTCCCAGCTAAAGACCCGTGAAGCGTCCAAGGAGACCTAACCTCCCACAATCAAGGACTGTTCAAGATCTCTGAGAAAGCTAATCATGCACAAGGCTAGTGGTAGCCTCCAAGTCCAAGCCGAAGACAAGAGAAACTAATTTTAAGTATGCATTATGAGTTGTCAGATTACCTATTCCTTGGGGAATTGGCTTTAATTTAATCACACTTTCTATTTTTGGGATTTAAAAAAAATTCTTTTTACTTTTTATTTCCAAAAGGAAAACGTAGGTTCAATTCAATTTATGGGAGGATCCAACTTCAACTGGGCATTTTTTGTTATATTTTGAGGGCATCCTTTAAACATATATTCATATGCATAATATTATAAAAAAGAAAGTATTGCCATGTACAGGATGATGCCAAGTAAACATTGAAAAAGTTTGATAGGACTTTTATTATTGCAAATTGAGTAATAAAGTGGGGCCGTTTATTGCAATAACTAAAAAACTTGTTTTTTTTCTTCTCAACTGTCTTATTAAATAAATAAATTGAGTTTATAATATCTATAAATTATAAATTAAAGAGATACCAATTAATCAAAAATTAATTTAATCTAATAATTTCGATATCACAAAAAATATATACATATTAGATATTATTAATTTATAAATTTTTTTATTGTACAATTGTTTAATATGAGTATTAATATTGGATATGGTTCATTCTAATTTGAGAACCTAAAAATCTCCATAACAATTCTAAATATTAGAAATTTTAAAATTAACCGTATTGAAAATTTGGTAAATCATGTTTGAAAATTTATTTTTCAAAATAATAAATGATATACTTAAATTAATAAATTAATTAGTTTATTTAAATTTAAATCAATAAAACCTAAATAAATAAATTAAATGCTACGTTCGTTATAATATATGTACCAAATATTTTTAAATTATTTTTATTTATCTATATTACTGAATATTTGATGAAAAAAACTGATGTATTATTATCTAACTACTATTCAATAATTTATTATGAGTATCTTTATAAAATAGTCAATAAATAATTTATTATATTAATTATTAATAAGAATTACGAATAATTTAATTCAATATTAATTAAAATTATGAATAATCTAATTTTATATAATAATTTATTCAATTTTTAATTAAATTAAATATACAATTATTAATAAAATAATTAAATTTAAAATATCTTCAAAATATATAAATTTTAGATGAAAATTTTGATTTAATAATTAAAATATATTATAAAAA
>JAOQMS010000002.1:8686507-8698127 GCA_027563885.1 Erythroxylum longipes | reverse complement strand
GACTTCTCTGATACCATTTGTTGATAAGAAAAATGAAGAACAGAAGAAAGAAGGAGAGAAGGAGAGAAGAAGGAAGAGAAGACTCCAAAACAAGAGAGAAGAACAGAGAACAAGAGAGAGAGAGACACACACACATCAGCTAATCCATATTCATTGTGAGAGAAACGGTTACAACTTTTTATACTAGTTGTGTAACAACTATAGTATTTTTATACGTAACAACTTGGATTGATATTGTTATGGGAGATTTCAGATATGATTCTGGTATGGTCCAACCTCCTTTGTCACTAGCTATTTTCGTCACTGGTAAGGTAATATTCGCCTTGGAAGGAAAACACTTTGTGCAATGACGAAGCATAGGCATTAGAGATGGAAGAAGTAGGCAACAGGAGGAGAAAAACAAAACTAAACTCCCTAAAATGTAGAAAAAAAACGGGAAAATATGCGGGCCACAAGATAAGACACCTCATGCATCTAACGTGTTTGGCGCATGCATTCGCCTTTATTAAAAATTAAAATATTAATTAAATTAGTTTAATTAAGATTAAATTATTTTAAATTCCTATTAAATTTGAAAAAGTATTTTATAATTATTTAAATTTTGGATTGAAAAGGGAAAATTTATTATGAATATTATGGAATTTAGCTTAATTTTTTAAGAATTGAATTGTTAAATTAAATTAGTTAGTAAATCAATAATTAGAATCAAATAAAGTTTTGAAGGATTTTCTTTCAAAATTTAATTATGTTAGATATATATATTCTAATGGGATGATATTAATTTTAAGGAGATTGAAATTTTAAAAATTTTAATAAATATTAATTATACGTTAAGACCATAATATTAGCCTTCTGTTATTTAAAAATATAACCATAGTTCCATTTATTATAAGACTTGTTAAGCAAACTCAAGACCTATTTAACCCAAGTATATTTTATTTTAAATTAATAAGTCCTATTTAACTAAATTTGTATTTTCTGGATGAGCAAAATCATGATCATATAAATTTAGATGTGGGGCTAGGAATAATATATAATATATATTTTAATAAATAATTATCACTAACAGATATAAGAGTCACATAAGATGTGATTAATAAAGTTATTATCTATCTAATTTTAAATTTAGTTGCCTATTGAGCAAATTTAAGATCAACTCAACTTAAATGAGATCCTAACCTACTAAAAAATTATTTGATAACTTCTTGGTCTAATAGTGAAAATTATAATTTTGTTTATTTTAAAACATAATCCCCTGGGCAAAATAAACTAAAAACTAATAATATGTCTTTTATTTGTCTAATCATTACATATGGTTAAACATCCATAAGTTGGACAAATCATCTTTCTTTCAATCAAATAAATTTTTATTTCACAAATAGAGGTGCTCAAAATATAATCTTTGTAGTCATCAATTGAATGAGCTTTATATCTTGGACTATAAAAGACAATAACATCCACAATAGACGAGTAATAATAAGAATGAGCAACATTAAATGATACACCTACTTCGTATCACCGTCCAATTATTGTTATATTTATATTATCAGCTGCTTTTTTAAATTTTAAAGCACTATTGTTGAAGGTTAAGCTTTAAGAATTGTTTGCGTAGAAAAAAAAGTTAGGGATTTGTCTTCTTCTCTTCTTCACATCAATTGCAGTAATTCCTTTTTATTAGGTAGGAATAACACCTTTAACATTACCAGTATTATCATGACTACTATAAAAAGAACTTCCACTAATAATTACACAATTCAGTATTTGCCTTATTTCTTTCTCATTCTAATACTCTTCAAACCAAGTTTTTATCTGTCATTTCATATAATGGTTAACTTTATTTACAAAGCTCCACATCACCTTTTATTCTAGCTAAATATTTCTTTAATATAGAGAGTCGCCCACCTTTTGCATGTCTTTTACAATATAAATGAATAGTATGGTCCTTTATACTATGAATCAATCTAGCATAAGTTTAGGTTGGATCATCAAATTTTCTTGAAGAGGTTGAATTATTATAAGCACTTGAACTTTCCTACATTTATTTGTAAAAATAAATAAAAACATATATCAAAATTAAATTAATGATTCATATAAAAAATAAAGTTTTTGCAATTAATGTCATTACTTAGTTATAAAAATTCAACAGTCAATTCTAAAAAGATAGCTCATATACAAATACTTAAAAAATAAAATTCATAAAGACAATGTATTGGAAATATTATTGCCATATTCATAACATATTATGACTTATGAATATAACTTGTCAATATAGATTCTTTATTAATGTAGAGGATATGATTTAGATTTGCGCATATTAAATAGATATTGTAGATAAAACTAAAATATATATACATACATTAAAAACATACAATAATTTCTTGTATTTTATATCGTCTTTTGGTCATGTAGGCAGGGCCGTTCCTAATATTTTATAGGCCCTCGGCAAAGTAAAAAAAAATCCTATCTTTGTTTATTTTTAGGCCCTCACAAAGAATAAAACTAAATAAAATATGGGTTGTTTTTATTGTTCTTTATGAGATTAAGAGTAGACCATATTTTGATTCATTTTATTTTTTATTAGGAAAAAATGGGCCCTACTTTATCATTTAGAAGGATGGGCCAAGGTCGGCCCTGCATGTAGGTTACAAAAATATCTTTATCGTAAAAAAATTAAAATAAAAAATGATTACCTAACCATTCACAATACATTATTTTGAGTACATTCTCATAAATCACAATACTAAAATGTAGATCTTAGAAGTTCCATTTATATGCACATAATTGATAATACAAATCATCAATTATTATTCAAAGATATTCTCAATTTGTCAAACATATAAGATTTATATAGTTCTTCCATAACAAACTTCAATTTTAATTGTCTTTTATCCTTAATATTCAACTATGGGTTAAAAGTAAAACCCAAATACATTTTCTATTTACAAGTAAAAGAAAACAACATAACTGAGTAATATCATTAAAGTTATTCATCTTAAGTTACAAAATTACGTGTAAAGCTCATTATCTCCATCTCAACAACTCAATATATTTATGTATTGATTTTATTAATTTCTCCAACCCCACCAATCTTTTTTCCATGACTCATGAGACCCTAGTAGTCTATAGTAATACACAAATACAAATTCAATAGATATATTTGTTACTAAAGATGTTAAAGAAAAGTTAACTCATCAATCAGAATTTGTTTACATGTAAGACATTTTTGCCCCTAAGGGCAATTTTGTCATTTTCCCATACAGTTATTGATTGTAATTTTGGTTTTTAAATAAATTATCGGTTAAGTTACATAATTTGATCTAGATAAAGATAATAAAGTGGCCCAATAAATGATCTAAATCAATGGGTCAAAATCTGGGTGGAAAATGAATCATTTTTAGTGTGAACCTGATCCATATCGGCCTTGTGATGAGGAAGCCCAATATGGAAGCCACATATATAGGTTAAGGTCTCTTACAGTTGCTCATGTCAATTGTAAGCATAAGGAATCTCTAGCCCGTTAAGAGAGCTTACATATTGAGAAAATTGTAGAAAGGCCTAAACCACGTGCTGGTGAATACTTTTCGTAAAGGTTCCGGGAGATTGGAGCTCGTTTGGTGCTCAGAATTGGCTTCAGAATTAGAGATGGAATTGAAATCAAGTATTTCGCATTCCTCTGTGTTTATTCCCTTTATGTACGATCTGGTATATGTAACTAAGGTACCGTTACGTATTACACGTGGTATTAGAGCGGTTCGGATTGCCGAAACGAAAGTTTTTCAGTTTTTCATCTCATATAGTTTTTCTTCATTTTTGATTCATTTTTCAGTTTTTTAATGTATATAATTATGTAGAAGTGGTATACATAAGGCTAGTTATGAAAAACAGGTCGAAAACGGGCTAAATGAAGTGAAAATGGAATTTTGAGACGCCTGAAATTGCCTCCGGCATCAGAGGTGGGGTAATATCCCGCTACGGTAACGCGGGAGGAGCGACGCATGCTCCAACCAAACACCGCCACGTCCCTCTAGCGAGCGACAGACGCTTGTCACAAATGCGTCGCACTTGCAACTCGTAGCCCACGGCTCGTGTTCCCACGGGCATGGGTATGCATGAGCGTGCGTCGAGACCGGACACGTGGCAGTATGTGCATTGCACATGTCATACAGTAACCGCGTGTCTGCGTATGGAAAGTGCGTGACGTACACTCGCGAAACGCATATGGGGCTCATTGAAACACGTGCAGCCCCGCGCCAGTCGCAGTGACATGGAGGCCATGTCAATGGCTTACGTCATGCTAACGTCAGCCGTACGGATAGTGCTACAGTGACATTAAAAAACACAAAAATTTTAGATTTCCCGTAAGTGTTTTGGGTCAGTTTCTGGGTCTGGGAAATTTATAAAGTGAATTTTTCATTTTTCTAGATTTATTACATTAGGAATAAATTTAAGTTTAACTCCAAAAAAAGGAATTAAGGTGTTCCGAATCCGATTTCAAGTGAATTTTCATGCTTCGGACACCGCATGAGAGAGATAATTCAAGTTTTTATGTCTCGGGTCTCATGTTTAGTATTCAGGATTGCATGATAGTTAATCAAAAAAGGAACAAAGACATTCTGAAGCCATTTTTAGTGAGTTTTCATGTAACGAACTTGCCATAAAGGAGATACGTGAGATTTTTGTGTCTCAGGCAGTCGGTTCGGTATCAAGTAATGCACGATAGTCACTCTACTGATATTTTTCTTTTATGAAAATCTCAAATGAATTTTTCGGAGAATGTCTTCAACACGAGTTTGTGACACTGAGTCTGTGCATTCGGGCTTTGCATTTATTGAAGTTACATTGTCACTTACCATATGCCTATAAAGAATATAAGGATGACATAAAGATGTATCCCTTGTGTTTATGGACTTTTTGAATGCTGATGAGAATGTAGTCACCAAATTGGCCTTTCAAGTCAGTATTTTGAATTATTCTACTTGAATTTTCGAGGATGTCTCTGATTTTATGTTTGGTTATTCTGCCCAAAGTATTAGCCTTGCATAACGTTTTGAGATGTTCATAAAGGCATTAGATGGAGGAAAACCATTGGTTAAATGATCTATTCACCCAAAGGAAGTGGTGTCGTGAGAGTTGATGGTTTGTACTCTGATCACTTTTTATGTGGAAGTCTAATTGCATATATTATGTATTTAGCCCAAAGGTGTTTCATAATATGTGTAATCGGACTTTTAGGAAAGACATTATTTAATGGCTTTCAGTATCGTTGTTATCCTACATTTGTGCTGATCTAATTAAAGTTACTATAGAGTCACCTTTTCAGTCAATAAAATTAGTGTCACCATTAAAACCCTAACTGGTTTTGATAAAAAGAAGAGAACTGAGGATGTATTGAATGTTATGGAAATAGTTGAGGTTAATATGGCCATACAGATACATAGGTCATCTCCACCTACATCCATGAGCTTGAAAGCTCATAAAGCAGCCTTTGAATCCCAGTATCGGTCTGACAGATTATATCTAATGACCATTAAGAGATTCATACCCAACCATCTGCTTAGTAGACTTCCGGACACAGACATAGCACAGTAATTTCTTGGAAATGTCTCCTAGAGGTACACAGTCTCATCTAGTATTGAGACAAGTGCCTTGAATAAAGGATTACTCTCCATAAGGTATACGGGAGAACAGAAGTAAGGAGTACATATCAAGAATGATACGTATTCACAGTAGACTGAAGATGCTACACATTCCTCTTCCTGATATCTTTATTGTTCATCAAACTCTAAATACACTCCCTCCAGAGTTTAGTAACATATTATTCACGGGATGAGGAATGAGACTTAAATGCTTTGATTGCCCATTGCATTGCTGAGGAGGAGAAACTCAAGCTTATTACTCCTACAACCCTTAATGCAACTAAAGGGAAGGCAAAGATAAAGCTCGCTAATGTCAAAGGTAGAAAGACTAAATCTTCTCCATATGCTGATGCTAGTCAATCCGATGCTGGTAAAGGTCCCAGGGATATAAAGAAGCTAGCAGTATAACGTCTAGAAGGAAAGACTGTGACTATCAGATAATTACTTAGCTTGTCAATTTATAAATATGATTTGCAATAGTCGCATTAAGTATTTGTTGGCTATATAGTGGAGTATCTGATCAACGTGCTTCCACAATGCAAGGGTTCATATCTAGGATAAAGCCAAATAAAGGGAAGGAGGAACTGATGGTTCAGCAATGAAGAAGTGGAAGTAATATCTATGGGGAATGTATATACTGAATCTTGTTGCAAGATTCATTTTGGTTTCTTACATGACACATTTTATATATGATGTTTGGATCAAATTTGGAAAAAGAAAGTTGAAGTTTTGTATTTCATACTTCTATTATACAGTTGTGTTTAATGCAAAATATGATGGTACAACTTTCTTGTCATATGATTTGTATAGAATGTGTCTTACCTCGAATTAGATAAACGCTTCTTCGTATCTTGCTGAACAAGTCATGAAATGAAGGACCCCGATGAATGAAAAGTCATACATGGTGTGACATAAAAGTTTAAGCCGCATTTCTAGATCTAGGGTTGAGACATTGATTAAGGAAAGCATTCTCTTAATTATAGATTATGATGATCTGAGAACATGTGTTGACTAATGCAGGGGTAAGTTAACCAATAAGGATATTAAGGTCAACTCATGCTTCTGACATGTTGAGTCAGATACATAAGGATATCAGAAGACCTTATATAGTTGCATTGTGCAATTTTGAGTGCCAAATCTAACGATAGAGGAGAGTATCGTGGCAAAAATGATGGTTTCAGGACTTGAAAAGGTCCATTTACCAGATATATGGAATCAGTTGGAATAATGACTTGATTCACTATATCGGATAGTCTTGAGCAAAATGGTATGTTGTTGAAAGGCATAACTGCACTCTAAAGGACTTGAAAAGGTCAATGCAGAATAAGACTAACCTACCTGATTATCTAGAAGTGAGAAAACCCAGCCTTGCACGCATTAGTGTATAGGGCTGCCATACTGAGGTGGTATAATCCTTATAGAGAAAAATTGCATACTCATTGTGCTCATTATTATTTAGTAAGATACCCTGATTACTCTAAAGGCTACAGATCTTACTGCAAAGAAGGAGAGGCCAAAATAGTGAAATCACTAACAACTAAGTTTCTGGAATACAATGTATATGATGATGGTGGGCCCTTTGACCTTTTGGATGATAACAGGATGGATACTACAGTTATTATGTATCCACTATTCATACAGTTAGATCTGGTAGATTTAGGTCTTTGTACCATACCTGTACATTCGTATATGAGGCTGCCCTATCGAAGTAGTATAATCCTTACAAAGAAAAATTGCATGCTCATTATGCTTATTGCTATTTAGTAAGATATCATGATCACTCTAAAGGCTACAGATCTTACTGTAAAGAAGGAGGGACCAGAATAGTGGAATCACAAACAGCTAAGTTTCTGGAATACGATGTCTATGATGATGGTGGGCCCTTTAACCCTTCGAATGATAACAGGGAGGATACTACAGTTATTATGTACTTGCCACTTATACAGTTAGATCCGGTGGGTCTAGGTCTTTGTACTGTGCCTGTACATGAACAAGAACCCATACCTGTATACACAGAGGTTCCTAGGGGTACAAAATCTGATGCAGTTATGAAAATCCACCAAATTGAGATGACCTGTTATCCCATCTGATTACATAGTCTTAGGAATGTCAAAGTCGGCCAGGCCCGCCCGACCCGACCTGGCTTGTTTTTGGCCCTGGTTAGCCGGGCTACAGGCTGACCACAAGTAGGCAGCGGGCCCGCTCAGCTCAGCCATTACTTCTGAAACAACGTCGTTTTGTCACAAATGACGTTGTTTTGAAAGTTTTTTATTTTAAAAATAAAATACAGCCCACGGACCACCATGGTAGTAGCTCGGGCCTAGCCCGGCCTATTGACATTCCTACATAGTCTATTAGGTGAACAGGACTATAATATTATACATATTAAGTATTCAGTTACTTTTACATAAACTGTTTCTGTACCTGTAGTGGAATTGTGGTAGGTTACAATGACTTATGAGATACAAGCCATGAAGCATAATAAGGTCAAAGAGCTAGTTGATTTTGTAGCAGAACTGCAAAACCGTCAGTTATAAATAAAGTTTAAGACCTAAAGGATTTCAGGATAAAGTTCAGCGGTTTATGGACTAATTCAGTTGCCTGATGGTTCACTCAGGGAGAAATGTTGACTTTGATGTTACTTTTTCTCTCGTTTCCTCGAATGATATATTTTGAGTAATTAAGGCAACTGTAGCGCATGATGATAAGAAGTTACATCAGATGGTTATCAAAATTGCTTTCCTGAATAAAGACCTTTATAAAATAGTCTATATGGTACAACTTGAAGGATTTCAAGATTTGGAAGTAACTGACATGGTTTGCGCGTTATGCAGATCAATGTATGATATACATCAAACCTCCTGAAAGTGAAACCTTACAGTTGATGAGGTTATGACCTCTTTTGGCTTTATGGAAAATAAAGTTAAAAAAAATGCTTGTACTATGAGATCAAGGGGAGCAAAGTTATCTTCCTATTACTGCATGCGGATGATGTATTGTTCACGTAAAATTACTTGACTATGTTGTATAAGGTTAGGTAGTCAAGAATTTTGACATAAAGGACATTGACGTAGCATCTTTTGTCCTAGGTATTCAGATTCACTGGGACATATCTTAACACTCATTATATCTTTCACATAATGCATACATTGAATATATGTTACAAAGGTTTAATACGGTTAACGATAAACCTGTCGTAGCAATTATCTCTCATAGTGAGAGATAATTTTTGGTACAATATCCAAGGAATAAAGTAAAGAGAGAGGTTATGAGGAATGTTCCGTATTCTAGTACGGTTGATAGCCTTATGTATGCTCGGCTATGTACTAGGGAGGATATTGCATTTATTGTTTAACTGTTTGTTAGTGTCTGGTTAACCCAGATGTAGACTGTTGAAGTGCAGTCAAGCTAGTGTTGAGATAATTAAAGGAAATCAAGAATTATATATTGACATATAGAAAATTCAACAAACTAAATCTCATGGAGAATTCAAATTCAAATTTATCTATGTGTCCGAATGATTGAAAGTTCACTTAAGGTTACAGTTTTAAGGTTGCAAATGGTACAATGTTGTGGAAGATTGTCAAGTAGGCACGGGCGATTTCCTCAACTATGCATGCTATGGGGCTGCTTCATAAACGGTTTAGCTCAGAAATTTGATTTTTGAATTGTCTATGGTTAATTCAGTGGTTAAACCCATTCGGTTGTAATGTGATAATCAAGCTACTATGTTGTTTAATAACAACATTGAATATCACAGGGTCATAGCATTTTTAAGATCAAATTCTTGATCATGAAGTAGTTGACATGAAGAGGTGACATTCAGGTTTGAAGCATTTAAAGAATGAAGAACTATAAGTCGATTCTTTAACTAAAGGACTTTGCCCACTTGTGTTTGGAATACAATTATGCAATATGGGTGTTTTGAAGTCCTTAAACACTGTTAGTTAAAAGATGGTTATGTTTGCTCCATGTACAATTGTACATTTTGATGTATTATGATGGTATGATGGTTCATCAATAAAGATGATCATTATTTATCCTCATAATACATGTTATCATACATTGTTATAATATGTATGGAAGCCTTAAGATTTATGTTGATCTTAAGCATTTTTAAAGGTCATTGGGCGTATATACAGATTGACCTTGAGCCTATGTTATTAAACACATACAATTTATACGGATATATCCTTAAATTTTCACATGACATAGGGGGATATAAGTTTTTAATCTCATAAAAATTCTCTAATGCTGTTTAGTATTCAGTTGGAGAACATAGAAGTTCTCTAATGTTGTTTAGCATATGGTGAGAGAAAACAAGTTTTCTCTAATGTTGTTTAGCATTCGGTAAGAGAAAACAGGATTTTTCTTATGCAGTTTAGCAATGCGGTTTAGCATAAAGTTGGAGAAATCGAGACCTACAAACGAAAATGATACTTATTAGATCATAAAGGTATCATCATAGTTTGCCACACTCAATTTTCCCATTCATGTTAGTGAGGTATTAGATATGCATGATTGTATTGGATCTGTGTCGCACATGACACATGTATTTGATACTTTTCGATATCTAAAGCCTTGCAGGACAGAAAGTTGGACTTTCATTATCTTTGGATCAAATGTTTTGTTTTTAAACTTAGTCGACTAATACAGCAGTGTAACTTAGCAGTGTAACTTAACCGAATGTTTAAACTGTTTTTAAACTTAAGTAAAACTGCAATTAATAATTGTCCAAGGGGGAGGTTGTAAGACATTTTTACCCCTAAGGGCAATTTTGTCATTTTCCCATAAAGTGGACAGTTATTGATTGTAACTTTGATTTTTAAATAAATTATCAGTTAAGTTACGTAATTTGATCTGAATAAAAATAATAAAGTGGCCCAATAAATGATCTAAATCAATAGGTCAAAGTCCGGGTGAAATTTAGATCCCTTTTAGTATGGACCTTATCCATATTAGCCTTGTGATGGGGAAGTCCGATATGGAAGCTATATATATAGGTTAAGGTCTTCTGTAGCTACTTATGTCAATCGTAAGCATAAGGAATCTCTGACCCGTTAAGAGAGCTTATGTATTGAGAAAGCTGTAGAAAGACCTAAACCACATCCGGTGAATACTTTCCGTAAAGGTCCCGGAAGATTGGAGCTCGTTTGGTGCCAGGAAATGGATTCGAAATTAGAGATGGAATCGAAATTAGGTGTTTTGCATTCTTTCATTTTTAATCCCTTCATGTACGATTCGAGATACGTAATTAAGGTACCATTACGTATTACATTATATTCATTTACAGACCTACGTTTCAACTTTTCACCCATTAACTTAAAATCGGTACATACTATATACATTACCAACTCAAACAACTCAAAAGTCACAAATATGCATTAGAACAACTCAAAAGACTTTAAAAAAACCTAACAAGTAATAACCTAAGAGTTGGTCGGAGAGGGAAACAGGCAGACGTGTAACAAAAAAAAACTTACCTTTTGCTGCCGAGACCAACTAAAGGGAAGAAGGGAGACATGCGAGAGAGGAGTGGTCGGTGAGGAGTGGAAGAAGGGAGACGTACGAGAGAGGAGGGGTCGGAGAGTAGGGTTGGTGAGGAGTGGTTTTGTTTATGCTCATACGGCGTCATGGGGGGAGGGGTATTTCTCGAAGTTGATTATGTGTTTTGTTTCTGTCACAGGGACAAGAAATCTTATCCCTCGATTTTGGAAGGAACAAAAAATTTATGTTTCTGTCATCTAGAGTCAGAACAAAAATTAGTAGGGTCAGCAAGCAAACACTACAAGGCACATGATTTTTTTGTTTTGTTATCTGTCTCTACCAACGGAGACAGTAACCATACCTAGGGTAAGTGACATAGTCTCTAACAGGCTGTTTGGAACACGGCGAATTGAATTAATAAACGAATTGAATTCAATTACATTAATGAGATTGAATTGAATTCAATTTACACTGTTTGGAACAAATCCAGTAATATT
>JAOQMS010000002.1:8672516-8686407 GCA_027563885.1 Erythroxylum longipes | reverse complement strand
CAAGATCATGATCAAGAATGTCTTCATTCTTAGAAATTAAGCACTGTGTTTTTGAAATTAAGCATGCATTAGTTCCACAAAATCATAACCATGTTACTGTAGTCAAGTTACTACTCTCAAAACAAATCATCTCATGGCTATACCTGTGCAAATTGGTTATGATTGTTAAAGCGAAAAGACGATATAACATCATCTACAACTTGAACTTGGGCATCATAAACCAGCCAACAATTGGAACTCAAAAGCTGAAGCAAAGAATCATACCTCTGTGTCTTAGTTGCACTCTGTGGCTTTAGCTTACTGAAGGGTGATCCAACGAAAACCCGGCACTACCCTGTACTAGTTCAAAGAGAGGGTCAAATACTGTGAGAGAGAGACAACGTTTAATTTTAAAATTCCAAACTGGGAAAAAAAATCTTATAAAAGATACAACAGAGTCATGCATCAAAACACATATGTTCTAGTAAGACAGCAGGTCAACTGAAGAAACTTTTAGTTAACTATAAGTGCCCCCGACAAAGCTACCACATTTCGCTTGTTTGGAAGACTAAGAAGAAAAGAGGTCAAACAAATTCCCACCAATTGGAATGTGCCAAGAATGCTTGAAGATGATTTAACTTGTGAGTACTCATCAATATTCAATCTAACTTCTTACCTGAATACTCTATGCCTACATCAGTTTTCTTCTTTTTCATGTCGAAGATGATTTTATGGTTTCTTCAATTTTAGTTCCAAGAGATTCCGAGCAAATAAACATTTGACGGAAGAGAAAGGAATATATCTCCACATAAATTCCATTAGATACAAGCCCTTTATATACACAAAGATGGAACTCAAAAACCCAAAAAAAATATAAACGAAGTTGGAAACCATCAGCAAATAAGACACTCCAAAGGAGCGTACAAGAATTAGCATACTTCAATAGCACCATTCCAGTAAGAAAAGAACAAGAACACAAATTTCACATAGATTAAGAGCGTGTAAGAAGATAGTTCACATAATTTCTCTAATTTCAGCCACAAGTCTGCCTTTTACATTTTTCGACACAAAGAATCATACCTCTAAGGTGCGTCATCTGGTCGTCTGGTCTGCTGGCGCGTCAGAGAAGGCGGTCTGGTCTGCTAGTGCGTGGGAGAAGAGGAGAAGAGGGTCGACTGCTGTGATAGGGTTGAGAAGTTGTGGGTATTCTTGGGTTTCTAATGTTAAAAACGAAACCAACAGCCGTTAAATTTTAATTCACGTGGTTTATCGCGTGAATTCAATTTAGAAAGAGAGGTGAGTTTAAACCCACACATGAATTGAATTCATAGCAAAAAGATTGTTCCAAACAAGTGAATTGAATTCAATTACAAGTTTGAATTCAATTCCTTGTGTTCCAAACAGGGTGTAAATGTAAGTGCACGTAAACATAAGAATAACATAAGCGATTGCATAAACTATACACAAAACTAGATTTTTCTTTAAAAAACGAAAAGGAGAACGAAAGGGCAAATTGGTCAGAATATGATATGTCTTAAATAATTTTTTAAAAAATTAAAAATATAAAATAAGGTGATTTTTTAAAATTAAGTTTAAGTTTAAAGTGTCTAAGTCCAGCCCTATTCAAAACTTAACTTTTTTAAATAAAACACTGAAAGTAATTGAGTCTCGAATAAGTCAAAACTTAACCCTGTCA
Source organism: Erythroxylum longipes (assembly GCA_027563885.1). Lineage (NCBI taxonomy): Eukaryota > Viridiplantae > Streptophyta > Magnoliopsida > Malpighiales > Erythroxylaceae > Erythroxylum > Erythroxylum longipes. Next base: position 8,684,732 of record JAOQMS010000002.1, on the reverse strand, counting down.
CATAAACCAACGAAAACATCTAAATTTAAGCCGGCCAAAACTTGTCATACCTTCAAAAGAAAGTCCAAGAAATACTTATTGTTATTTTTTCTTTGGAAGAAAGCTTAAAACTTAAAACCCTTACGGTTGGTAGTATTGCTTTACACCATCAGAACCAATAGTAGCAAAGAAGAAGACTAAAGAATAATAATGGCAACCGAAGAAGAGAGTGCGGTGAAGGAGCCATTAGATCTCATCAGACTTAGCCTTGACGAGCGCATTTACGTCAAGCTGCGCTCCGAACGTGAGCTTCGCGGCAAACTCCACGTCAGTTTGCTCTTTTCTAACTAACACCACCCCCTTTTCAATCTTTTCCTTTTTGTTTGTGTTTTATGGGTTTGGGTTTTGATGGACTTGGGCATTCGTATTTTGAGAAACTTATTTACCCATTTTTAGGTTTTTTTTTCTTTTTTTGGATCTCTAATTGTTATGTTCCAACTTTCTCCCCTTGTTATCACTTCTCTGTAACTAAGTTAATATTTCAGTAACAAAATGGTTTTGAAATCACTTGGTGTATTCCAGTGGATGTCGTTTTAGATTAAGATCCCCTTTATAACAGCTGCTGGAACGTTGTTGTGTGATAAGTTTGTTTGTAGACCTGGTTGTTGGAGGGAGAGCTATGGAGTAAATAATTCCAAAGGGAGAGGGGAAGATAGATTATTGGCTTTTGAATTTCCTGATATGGCTGACAAATGCAATATTTCTTCTTAATCCTTACTATGGGAAATTTTTGTTTCTAATTTCATCATTCATTTGGACTTTTAGGCTTATGATCAGCATCTAAACATGATTCTTGGTGATGTAGAAGAAACTGTTACTACTGTAGAAATTGATGACGAAACTTATGAAGAGATTGTTCGGGTATGTTGTAGTTTTACATTGTTATTTAGTTATCACTTTCTGTTTGCCACTTATTATTGTCTGTTTCAGGGAACGCATAAACTTGTTTGTTTCAGTGGGAAATAATTGTTGGAATTTGTTCGAGTTCTTAATTGTTATCATTGGAATCTGTTCTATGAAATTGTTGCATTTTCTGGGATACTAACTATACTTTCCTGAAAATTAGTCTTTCAGGATTGAAGTTAGACTTAGCTTTAGGGTATAAACTTCTATCATTTTCATGGATATCAACTCATCTAAGAGGCCAGTTCTTGCATAAGCTGAAATCAAGTTGGCATAAAATGGATTATAGGTTTCCTAATTCTATTAGGATACTAGCTCAACGGCTACCTTAAAAGAGGGTGATTGAGAAAGCAAAAACATATGTTGGATATATGTTAAACATATTGATTTATTAATTTTCATATTTACATATCATTATTTATATTAAAATATAATAATCTTTAATATGTAATATTCTTTGACTTTATTAAAATTTATTATATCTATTAATTGCTAATAATATTAGTTTAATATAATAATAAATTAATTCTTTCACTATTTTATTTATCATGTAATAGCATTAAAAGATAAGATGATTAATTCCTTATCTTTATTTATAATTTGGAATTTACAGTTAGTTAATAATTTATTTGATTATTTTTCTATTAATAATAAAATTGTACATCTTTTTATTATTTTATTGATTTATCATATTTACATGTCACTACTTATATCAAACAAGACAAAAAAATTTAATATATAATATTTATTTATTTTTATTAATAGCTAATAATTAATGACTAATTATATTTTATTATAATTAATAATAAGTTAATCAGTTAAATATTTTGTTTTATTATATAATAGGTTTGGAATTATGGATAATAGATGAATATTTGATGAAATATGTTATTTATTGTTATATGGAACCAAATAAATATGTTATTATCTAAAAATAAAATATTATAAATAATATTTATTAATTATTACTAAAATAATAAGAATTTTTACAATTGTTTATTAAAAACAAAAACCAATCAAATTATTTAATTATAAAAATATTATTTTAATTTCCAATCTTTTAATTTTTAATTAAGTGATTAAACTTTAAAAATGAAAATTTGCTTTGTTAACATTTTACTGAAGTAGTTGATGTGTCAGTCTTTAAGTTGCTTCATCATTCATATCAGGAAAATGTTAACAAGCAATCATTTCAATTGAATTGTCCAATTTTTAAAAGTTTGGACAATTAATTAAAAACTTTTAAAAATTGGACATTTTAAGTGAAAAATTTTAAAAAGGTTTAGCATCTTTTAATTTGTTATCCCTTTTATCTACTAATCCTCTCAAGTAACATGATCAATTTCATTTGTTATGTTATAATTAATATATTTTAATCAATTTTATACTTTAATTACTTATTTAAAAATAAATTAAAAATAAAAATAAAAATAATCATATTACTTATTTATTATTACGTATTAAAATAAATTTTAATTTACTATCTTGTTAAATTGATTAATGTATTATTAACTATTAATAAAATTAAGTAACATTACATATTAAAAAATTATTTATACATTTTGATATATTTAATCAGTTGTAAATATGATAAATAATAAGAATTTTTACAATTTTGATTATTAATATGAAAAATCAATCACTTTAGTTATTAATGATAAATAAAAATAATAAATTAATTATTTTTATATAATAATAAATGAATTGCTTAACTTAATATCATATTGAGCTAATTAATAAATATAATAAATTTTTAATAAAATATTCTAACATTACATATAAAATATTATTATATTTATACGTAATAATATATAAAAAATGATAAATTAGTCAAATTAATAAATCAATATGAGACATAAATTTTCAGTCACCTTTTTGTTACATGGTTGTATCAGTAGAATTTCACCTGTGTTAAAAATGTTAATTCATCGGTTAAATTTAATTGAGGGATTGATGGCTGGTTTTTTATAAATTATATCTTTTAATAAGATCTTTCCTATTTGTGAAAGGCTCAAGTTTGTGACGAGATTTTTAGAACATCAAAAATTTTAATGGAATTGAAGAAATTATTTGGGAAGTTGGTGATTTTTCTGTATCTTGTATTTTGTTGAATGACGACCTTGATGAAATTTTAGTTTAAAGTGGATGCTACTGGGTGTCCACAACTTGTTATTAATTTGTTTTCTCTTGATCCAGACTACAAGGCGCACAGTACCGTTCCTGTTTGTTAGGGGAGACGGTGTAATATTAGTTTCTCCTCCGCTCAGGACAGCTTAGTTTGGACTTATATGTTCAAGTTGCAATATTCGGGAAGATACTACTTATTTTCGTATTTGACACTGTCCTACTATGGACGTGTTTGTAATATGTTCAAGCTCCTTCTGTTAGTTTGATGAAAAATTTATAATACTACTTCAGGAAAATTGAAGATTTGGAAAATTGTTACTACTGGAAACGCTCTCGCTTAGATAATGACCAATCATTGTACAATTGCTGGACAAGGGAGCACTGTTCTTTGCCAATTGATAGCTGGAAGAAAGACCACTTTCGTCTTCAATCATTTGCAAGTTCGAGAAACATGTGACGGTACTTTAACCTTCTTATCGCTCCTTCTCAGGTGTCAATAGAAAAAAGGCTATGGATTCTTGAAGGTTATGAAACTAGTTGTGAAGAGCATTGTTTTCATCAATTCAAAGCTAATTGAAGTTGAGGGACGTGATTCTATGACTAAAGATATTAGCCGATTTGATGCCATTATTGGCTGTTGAGAGTCCATGGCTACGATATTTGGATGGCAACATTCGACTTCGTAACTTGTGGAAATGAATGGTGACCTTATATTCATTATTACTCGTGTATATATGTTGATCATTAGCATCTTATGTTGCGCATTTCTACCTTTGATGAATGGACCACATAACTTTTGTTATGTTTTAAGTCCGAAGTGAAAAATGGTAACTGGATGAAAACAGCTGGGATTATCCTTAAAATATTTGGACGAGGAGCGTGAAGGTTAACGCTTGAATCATTTATTTCACTCACGAATTGATTAGAGCAGTGATACTCAAAACGACATTGTTTATATTTGATATATTTGAACTTTAAGTCGAGTTAAATCAAACAAATCTGACCAACAAAAAATTAACTCGAGCTGAGGCTGGGCAATAATGTCATCCCAAAAAAACATTATTTCATTGAATCAATTAATATTACAAAATAGAATTCAAATATTTTTTCTAGCTGCAATCACAAACCCTCACTTTTACAATTATTCTTATCGGCGTCTTTGCCGTGGCAAACCTGAGGATCCCCCTATTTGTGAGGCTTTGAAGTTTCTGCTGGGAGAATCCATTGATACCTTCATGGCATGAGCAGCTTTGGCTGGTTCTGGCACAAAGTCCAGGGCCATTGATTCAGCAAAGCATGCTGTATTTATCCGAGTCCTCTCAAGCTCACTCTGGAGCAATTCACTGCTACACTGCTGAGCAAGAGCCTGAAAAACACTCACAGCACGTTAGCAAAAGATATTGAACTCAAAAGATACCACAGAAATTTACTTCAATTATTAGTTCCCCATGATCACTGTCAATGACTACTTCAATGGAGTTAACTTGTTCATTTGCATTGAAATGATCGTGTGATGTCCCATACTTTCTATTTGTTTGAGTGCATTTTAGCTCCATCACTCTGAGCTATAAATCAACACGTTGCTCATGACCAAGTGAACTATCATATTGGATATTAGCAATTAACTAAATTCCCTAAACATACTAGCATATCATATGGAATGTGATTCTTACAATCAGGTCATCTGGAGATACAGTCAACCCTTGCTGCCTGTCATCTGCAAGCGCATCTTCACTCCCACGAGTTGATCTGCGCTGATGCCCTGGATTTTCAACAATTTCAGTCACATTCTCAGTGGCTTTCTCCAACAGTATTCCTTGTAACGATTTGAGAGATTCCCTTGCATCAAGTGTGAAGTAGGGATTCAATACAGCCTCAAAATATTCAAGCTGCAAAATGCATATAATTACGGAGTTTTAATTGTTTCATGAAAAAACACTATAACAGAAACAGATAAGTGAATAGCAAACAGCATAATCCTGAGAAATCTAATTAATGGAGATGTCTACATAACTAGGAAATTAAGTGCATAAATTATCTAGACCCAGGGGTACTTTGGAAGCTATATTGCAGCTAGAACTAGCAGCCAAAAAAAAAAAAAAGATACAAGAAAGAAACAGATAAACCATGGAATAAGCAATGATGAGGAGAACAGATCATGCTCTACCTCCAACATAAGCTGACAAAAACCATTTGCATCAAGTGACTTAAGATCTTTGCTTTTGTTTTCATGGAAAAGGCTCAGGAAAGTATCAAGTAGGCCTTCGACAAGAATGCCAAGTGTCTTTTCTAACAGGGGCTTAGCACCAGTAAAGACCTGTGAGAGGGAAATTAAGTTATTCTGAACAGGTATAAATCAGAAAGTAATCATGAAGGAATCTCAAGTAGCTACAGTGTGACATTGATGTTAGGATCAACACAATGTAGATGTAAAGATCCTAAAGGACAAAATCAACACGGGTGAGCCATGTGGAAAACTATGAATTCAACGAATAGAATATATTTGTACAGCCTAAAAAGGCACAAATAAAGTACCTCGGAATGTACAGCTACTAAGGTATGCAACAATTCCACGGCTGCATCACGCACACCCTGCAATGGAGAAGGATTAAGACTATTATCTACCGCAAAACTATGTTCACAGAGGTGCTCCTCTGAAAGGGAAATTAAAACAAAAAAGGAAAGCCAGTTAAGAATCATCAATTCCTCACTTTGACAACAGGTGCCGCTCCCCATTGAATACCAGTGTTCAGCAAATAGTTCACAGCTGCGGTTCTTATAACATTTGCCTGATGAGAAGAATATTGCTCACTTGTAAATACAAGAGGCACTAGTAGCAGAATATTAACAGTTTTATCTTAAACTGCTTCATATGCAACAAGGTTCAGTACGAACTTCCTTAAGTGTGGAGAATAGCCTTGGGTGCCTTCTGACTAATAGCATCATCAGCCTAGGAATGTAGGCATATGAACAAAAATGAAATTCATACAAAAATTTCACCCTCTCTTATTCCTTTACTTTTCCTGGAGACGGTACAACCTTATTTACCAATCCACAAGAACTCAAACTGAAGGACAAGGGAACTAATAGGAAAAACCATATTGCATAATGAAAAACATATAGCACTCTGTCTGAAAATGTACGTCCACATCAACTTTTACATCAAATAGAATTGAACGTTCGATTGATCCAGGATTTTGAAGAACAAGCTAAGTAATATGCTTTTACCTTAGCAAAAGTATATTGTTCAAGGACTTTCTCTTCAATGCCAGAGAAAGATGTCACCAAATCTTGCACGTCACTATCTTCATCATCTTTCTCCCTGCAGTAGATAAGGCATGAGAACAATTTGTAATAATAGTCAGAAACTGCAACAACTATAAATCCACTTTTGGAAGTTTGACAGGAAAAAATAGCAAAGCAAGATGATTAGCCTGGACAATAGAAAGCTATTTGAGAAACTATATGATGGACCCCAGTCCATTACCAAATTTAGATATAATTGAAATTGAAACAGAAAGGTGTCATTTCATGGTTCCTTGAGCAGAGGCACAAGGATAATATATAACTATATAAGATTCAAGAGGTGGTATAGCTCAAACCAACCTTAAACATGTGTATTATTGACCAGTTATTCAGAAAAAGGCTAGGTATGCAGTAGCTCGAAACCATCTATTTCTAACGTATGATTCATGCAATAGTGATAAGACATTCCCTGGTGACAATCATGAAGAGAAGGGGGAAGCTAATTGCATACCTTGACTGTAGCCAAATACTTTTGTACTTCTTGTACAACTCATGAGAAACTTCATCTTTGCAATACCCAATGTTACTTAACACCATTAGCAATCGTTGATGTGGATCAACGACACTTTCTGAGATATTAGATGATACCTTTTCATTGGATTCATGAGAAAATCCATTCTGCAAATGTAGACCATCCGAGCTTGAATTCTGATGGACAAGCTCACTGCCAACATTCTCCAAATGAGCTGGTTAGAGAGGACAAAGAGGAAGCATCAGGTCAAAAAAAATGAATTTCAAGATGCTTACCAATATCAAATTGGAAATGATATATCCATACCGGCAAAATCTAGAAAACAATTTAAAAACGCAAGTCTGATAGATTCTTGAATTTCTTGAAGTTGCGGGAACATATCTTCTGACTTCCTAGCTTCACTCCTTAACGACTGAATCATCCTGCAAAGAACATATGAAGAGACAGTTAAATATATTATCTTGTTTTTCAAAAGTAATAGTTCTCAATCTTATTTGTAACTAGTCAAAATTAGAGTTCTGTTCTACTCTGTAATATTTATTTTCAAATTCTGTGGGGCAGAAGTAGACAAAAACGGGAAAGGAGATGAGAAGCAGCAGCCAAAACCTCAAAATCTGCTTCATGAAATACATTATTACAAGCTACAATCACCAGATACAAGATGGAGAGGTGATGTGGAACAGATTTGAACTGTACAAGAACTATAGGGCAGAAAGAAAATAGTTCCCAATGTGAATTCAGTACAATATTGTTGTTAACAAACATCTCCCATGGAGATTTATTATTCTGTTATGCTGCACAACTTTTTGTCCAAATCTCTTTTCCCAAAATATTTGTTCCATGATTTAGTTTCTCAACTATACGTTAAATTCCCACCAACCCAAATGCCACAATATCCAGGTGAATCCTAACTCTTTTGTGATGTCAAGTGATATGAACTGAAAGTTAGCTGACATTAAACTTAAAGGTTTGAAGCAAAATCATCCTATAAATGGTGATGAATGCATCTTGAGAATCAAACGATCAGCAGTCTGAGTTAATCAACTTTAGATGAGAAATAAAACTCTAGTTCTATGTTCCCTTTTTTCCAAGACGTAGCAAAAAAAACTAACTAGGAATCTGAAATCAGAGTTGTAACTCATTCTGCCATTAGTAACTGCACCAAGTACAACCTTGTCACATCAATTATATGAATGAAACATAACACTTGAATAAATCATATTTACGATCATTAAGCTCTTGTAACTTACAGATTGATCTGGTCCATTGCTAAGGTTATTAAGGAGCGGAATGCTAAAGGCAAGAAAGAAATTGCATATGGAGATTTGTTTCTTTCGAGGAAAGATACTGGAATCCATGTTTCTACTTTTGATATCATTTCAGTCATTACCCGCATCCACGAGCAAAGTCTAACAATATAAGTTTTTGAAAGCTCCGCCTGAAGTGTTCTGAGTGCCATTACTGTCACAAAAACATTTGTGAAAAACAAAAATTTGAAAATGAAAAATCTGCAGCTTGAGTAAGAGTTACAAACCAGCACTAGGAGGAGCTGATTCTTTAGCTTCAAAAGCTTGGTAGGCTTTGGATATATCATCAATAGCATCACTCATATAAGATTCAAGGATATTCGATTCTTCAAGATCGTGAAATGTGTTATGAACCTGCTTCAGTGGTAAAGTTCTCTGTGTGAATCAGTAAACTGATTGTACAATTGACAACAAAAAGGCCCCAGCAACAAAGACTACAGCATCACAAACCACAAATATAACTTATTTTAAAGGCAGGCAGAGAAATGTTTTCCAACAAATAGATAATTATGATGACACCAGAACATGACAATTTGAATACATCATAAGTACAACACTATCAATGTTTTCCCTCAAATTGCAATCAATATTGACTTGAAACCTGGAGGAAATAGCATGTTTGAAGAATTATATGAAGTAGGACAAATAGAAGAGATACCAAATTAGTAGCTAGAAGTCACAAACTTATCAAATTTTGGCAATTGGAATTTCAAGCTTGGAATATCCATTTAGGTTGTTGGAATTTCAAGTTTGTTATGACTAATATTTTAAGTTTGCTACAGCTGAAATTTTAGGTTTTTAGTTGCTGATAATTTAGGCTAGAAGAGCTGGAATTTTAGTAAGAAAACAAGCAATAGGGATCTAGGAATTACTTCTAGTCTAAAAATGACTCTGGAGAAAGAATCACATTTTCTACTTGAAAACTCAAATTTGAAAGAAAATTCAGGCTTGCTTCAGGCTTGCTTTAGGCTTGCTTTATTTAAGGATTGAATACACACATATGTAGAGAAGTTCTTAGAACTCTTATCCTAACAGTAAAGAGATTCCTAACTAAAATATCTAGGACATAATTGAATCGTACTAACTATTCTTTTTAAAGAAGCTAAGTCTTAAACAAACTAGGACAATATATCTAAATATTATTCCTCCTCTAATAAGGAAGACCTAGCATAAAGTAAATTTCAGTCCTTGTTGCCCTTGCTTTCACATAAACTCTCACTCTTCAGTCCACCAAATTAAAGGTTGTGGTTGAGTAATTTGCCCTCTTTTATTTCTTTTATAAATTCTAAGTTCTTTGACATCAATTATTGATTAGTAATTTTCTTTCTTTACTTATTTTACAAAGTGCTCATAATAGTTAATAAAACTGTTTTGTTCTAGTCTAGCGAGCATTCATAATAAAGATTAGAGGAACTTAAAGGAAACCTTTAAGAAAAATATAAAGAAAACAGAAGATAGAAAACCATGAAAAATTGTAAAAATCACATGAAACCAAGAAAAAAAATTGTGTCAAAGTAGCATATAGTTTCTAGCACAGAAAAGGGAAATTATAAGATAAAGAACATCTTAATAATACAAAAAGATAATGACAGTACCGGCTCGGTCATGCAAATAGTTAGAGTGTAAAATATTGCCCACAACATTCAGGAACAAGGGGAAAAGGTGTTATCTCTTTAGCTTATACATATTTTAAATCTGGAGTATATTTAAACTCACACAGAGAGATCATATGGACATCTTATCTACTGTGGATTTAGTTTATTCTTTATTCTCCTTGCAATGCATCTAAATAGTTGAGAAGTATACAATACAACCCTATATGCACACTGATTTAAATATATGTGTATAAATCCAAATAATATATTACTGATACAAATGGTAGATGTTTCAAGTTTTAACAAATAGAATCCAAATTTACCAACTCAATGGTTAAAAAACACACTTGCTGTCCAGAAGAGCAACATCCACCAATATTCTACTGTCGGACATTGGAACACGAAATCTTTTGATTCCAATCACTACATTGTTACTTGAAATTAACCATGCAATAGATAAGATTCAATTTTAAAAAAACTGCTATTCAGATTGACCCCCGCAATTAACCTTTCATGTTTTTCCCCACAAATTTGAACAAGGTAGCATTACTGTGCACCTATGATAGCGCACGTGTCATTGGTAGGGTTTTCAAAATCTCGAGAAAGCAATATATCTGCACATGTACAATGAATGCAAGTTCACCTTGACTTCATATGCAGATATAGTATTCCGGATCATCCCTGCTACTTCATCGACAGAATGCATTGAGTACCTCCCATCCCCAACTTTTTCCTCGATCTTACTTGCAAAACTGTTGACGTTGTATTCAGTAGAAACTTGGGAAGACTGAAACCACAAGATCCATGTTCAAATGAGTGTCCAAATTTAGATACCTACATAGAATCCCTTCCTAAAACAAGACTAGGTCTTGTGGAATCATATAATCCAGAAAACTTTATAACAATTTACATCATAAAACAATAGATCAGAGATTAATTAAGAGAAACAAAAACAAGATGGTAAGAAGGTCCATAACTTGGAGAAGAGGCGGCAATTGCACTTATTGAGAGGTTAAACAAGAGCAAGGCAATAAATTTCTTAATTGCCAACATTTCAAAGTAAAGAACAGTTAACCCCTAGCCGTTCAACAAATCTAGAAGAACATAGAATGTAATTATTCATGTTAGAACTAACTGACCAAATAAGTTAGAAATATGACTAATCAATCATGGAAAATACATTTTAAAGTGGTCTGTCCAAACATACTTTAAATGCCAATCGTTGAAGATACCTGATAACAGAATAAAGCCTCCCTTTTGCAAGTTCAATCACTAAGATAAACACAGCACAAAGTACCTTTGCAAATTTACCACTGAAAACAGAAAGCGCCACTTTCCAAAATACTGGTATGTGATGGACAAGTACAGCAGTTAATCTCCGGATGTACTTCCCTCGAAGGCCATCAACTTCTTCACCTGTCAACTCCACTAACTGTGAATCTAGTGTAAGAGCGTCACTTTCTATAAGCTGAAGATCTCCATTATCTGACTGAGCGGTGAAAGAAAGGTAAAATCATTATCCAGTATGAATCCATTGGTAGTGCATACATCTGTAAACAATAACAATTAATTAAAAATGTGTCCTTACGGGTTGATTTAGACTTTGTTGAATTTGCCTCCATCTTGCATCAGAAAGTGCTTTTTCGCGCATTTCATTATGCAAAGTTTCCATTCTAGCTTCATGATCTGACGTGCATTTTTCAAGAAAACCTCGAATTCTGTGATTCTGCCAAAGATATAAAGTTTTGAGTACCAAGTTGACTCACTGTGACACTATCTCTTAGGCAAGTTAATATCCTAATACTTTTATTATTGATACAATCTTCATCCTACTAGGTTTCTCATGTTGATAACTCTTGATGGAAGGAATGATGTATGTCATAAAGCAAATAACACATAATAGTCTGCATAATCTGCAATTTACTCCAATCAACTAAAAATTTGATTAGGTGGACACTTTGATATTAGAGAAAAAAGAAATCAAATTTATCCTAAAATATACTGAAATAGTACAAGAAATAGTAAAACTAAGCACTTGTCTGCATGCTGTATTATCTACCATGTTGGCATATTTTGAGCTGAGTGGCATTTTTTATCTGACTTCAACAATGCAGGTCAGAAATTGTATGGTAAATTAGCTTTGATTACATAAAATAGAACTATCAAGGTTTGTTTGTGTAGAGAATCCCATAATAATAGATAGTCCCTTAATCAAGGGATTATCCTTAGCTGTAACATCTAGCTACATTAGGGATATTTCCAAATAACGAGTTTTCCTAATTAGGAAGACTCCCATAACTATGTACCCTAGCTCTATATAAGAATAGTAGCAGCTGTACTTCTATTATCTGAAAAAATAGAGAAGTTTTTACATGGTATCAGAGCTTCACGCTCTTCCATGAATTACAAGGCTGCAATGGTGGGATCTCGATCTTCATCCCTCGAGACCACCAGCACCTCTACCCCT
>JAOQMS010000002.1:8644052-8672416 GCA_027563885.1 Erythroxylum longipes | reverse complement strand
ATCATACCCTGTTTACTAAAAAGAATAGGGAAGGTAAGATTGCTGTCCTAATAGTGTATGTGGATGATATCATAATTACTGGAAGTGGTCAAGTGTAGATAGAGAAATTACAAGCTCAGCTCGGGAACGAATTTGAAGTAAAAAACTTGGGACAAGTTAGATATTTCCTTGGTATGGAAGTAGCTCGATCCAAGAAGGGAATTGTGGTGACTCAAAGAAAGTATACTTTGGATTTATTAAAAGAGATAGGTTTAAGTGATTGTAAACCGTGTGATATACCAGTGGAACAAGGGAAAAGACTTGGGCACTCCAAAAATGTTACTCCAGTAAACAAGGAAAGGTACCAAAGACTTGTTGGGAAACTAATTTACTTATCTCACACCAGGCCAGATATAGCATTTGCAGTCAGCTTAGTAAGTCAATTTATGCACTCACCATATGAAGAACATTGGGAGGCTGTTATCAGAATTTTGAAGTATCTAAAGGGATGTCCTGGTAAGGGGTTGTTCTCTGAAAAGAAGGAAGAAAGAGGCATAGAAGTCTACACAGATGCAGACTATGCTAGCTCCATTACTGACAGAAGGTCAACATCAGGCTATCTATGGGGGAATATGGTCACATGGAGGAGTAAAAAGCAGAATGTAGTAGCTAGAAGTAGTGCAAAAGCTGAGTACAGGGCTATGGCTCAAGGAGTGTGTGAAGTTTTATGGCTCCGAAGAGTTATGTCCGAGTTAAATTTGGAAGTTAAGCCTCCGATGAAGTTGTGTTGTGACAATAAGGCAGCCATTAATATTGTACACAATCCAGTACTTCATGAAAAGACAAAGCATATAGAGGTGGATAAGCACTTTATAAGGGAAAAAATGGAAGACGGAAGCATATGTATCCCATTTGTTCCTACTAAAGAACAAAGAGCAGATGTCTTCACAAAGGGGCTATTCAGACAACCATTTGAAGAACAAATTAGCAAGTTGGGCATGATAGACATCTTTGCACCAACTTGAGGGGGAGTGTAGAGAATCCCGTAATAATAGATAGTCCCTTAATCAAGGGATTATCCTTATAGATTATCCTTAGCTGTAATATCTAGCTATATTAGAGATATTTCCAAATAAGGAGTTTTCCTAATTAGGAAGACTCCCATAACTATGTACCCTAGCTGTATATAAGAATAGCAGCAGCTGTACTTCTATTATCTGAAAACATAGAGAAGTTTTTACAATTTGCTTACTTCTAAATATAAAGGACCAATTATAAGTAAAGTGAAAGAATAGGGGGTAATTTGATATCTGAATGATGATCAAATTTCAAGATGGGTCCCTTATATAGTGAAGCAATTGGCGACTATGAAATTTTTCAGGGACAACTGCAGCTGATGGAAAGCTAACAAATTAATTATGCAGACCTAGAATCTACTATTTAAGATAATGATAAATTCAGAACCAAAAGGGCAAGACAAAGTCTAAAAAGATTAGACTTGATTATTATAAAAGTAAAAACTCCACTTGTCTCTCTTCCCCACCCATATTTCAATGCTCCTAGGCCTCAACCCACATACCAAATTTTAAGAAGCAAAGTCAGTCTCCTGATTCCATCAGAGAAGACTGTTCATGAAATTGGTTTCATGCATTTGACGCGGTTGAGAAGAAAGGAAATATTTCTGTTTTATACTTGTTCTTGTTCTCTGGAGTCTTTAGCATGGCTTTTTATCTATCCTTTTTCTGTTCACTTCTTGTTTATACCTTTTAAGGTCAACGCGTAGTTAATTATAGCTAAATAGCAAGTGGTTTTCTGTGCAATTCTTACCCATACAAAGATGAACTTTTTCTTTATGATGTAAAGCTTCCACAATCAATAACACTGAAGTAGTGGCAAGTGGGATGGTGAGGTTCGAGAAGTACCTCTCTTCTCTCTTTAATAAATATCAAATCTAAGATCTCTATGTCTAATTAGATCACTCCAGGTGAGCATAATTGCGAATCATGGTCCCAATTATTAGCCAGCAAACCTAATACCATTTAATAAGACAATCTTCAGTAAATTGCATGGTTCAGGATTCACTACCTGTACGTTTAAATAATGCCACACGGGATCAGACTCAGGCTCCAGCTCCAACAACAGCCGCACCGTGTTCTCAAGCTAAATGAATGATAGAAAGGTCAATTACAAGGTACAATATAGGAAGATAGTAAACCATAAATAAATAGGATAATCAATCAAGTAGATAAAAGGACTATTAACAGATATGGTCCCTTTTGCTTCCTACTGCATCACCCAACCAAACCAACAGAAATTAACACAACTTAAAAAGTCTAACTACTATTGGAAACCAAGATAGTAATAGGAATCCTTGACTTCCACCAATTACTGCTGTATAAACATCTAATGCAGTCCATAGGTCAATGATCAAGTGCAAAAAGATATGATGCTCAAGATCCAAAGTTGTCACTAACTTCTGAAGATGAGTCTAGCACTGATGATAAAAACCACTTTACTTCTGTACATCAGAAGTTAGATTTTACAAATGGCATTCATCTTCCCCAGTTCTTTAGAAGTCAAAAGATAAAAAACTCGATGCTAAGTTCATACCAAGGTTCTATACAAGAGAACACATAAGCTAATCCAGGTATTCAAAATGTTTCTAGTCATTTCTCCTAAGATACTTCATCAAACCTTATTAAAGAATCCTTAAATAAGGAATGAAGATCATATAGACATGAGCTAACCCAAATGCTAAATTTGAGTGTAAGACTTGCAAATGTTGCACATCAAGCTGAAGAAAATCATTGGAGAAAGGCCCATTATGATCTCATCTTGCAATAAGTAGCCCAAGCATTAGTCTAAAGGTTAAAAGTTCAGGCTTATTCATTTCATCAACGGGAATAATGTCACACAAAAAATGAAAAACATGGGAGATAGGGGTTAAGAGCTCTCAAAAAAAAAAAAGAAGCTATTCATCTGTGAAATCAACAAAGAGAAAGAGTCAAATATCACTTTTACATCTGTCAATCCCATTCCTCCTCAAATGGATCTCTTGTAGAGGCATTTGGCTTGTCTGGATAAAAAGTTAAAATCATCCAAACAAGAGTATACTGAATAACTTATGACGTGATTCCTGATCTCTCACATGAAGTTTTTTAACATAAGAATTTCTCTCTCTAAAGAAAGGTGTTAAAGTGACCAAGGGAACAAGTGGGAGAAATGTGACTAAGTATTAAAATTTTGATTTTATAAGGTACACTAAGTAAGACAGCATTTGATATCACTGCTGCAAATATGAAAGAGAAACATAAACATCTGGTCTCCTTACATTGGACTCAGAAACTTACACTTGTAAGATCTATTTGTGGATCTTCCATTGACTTGTAGAGTGTGCCTTTGAACTCATGCATCACTTTGTCAACCTCTTCAAGAACACGTTTTAGTATACTTACCTGAAATTAACTACGAAAGTGACTACCCAAAAAAGCAAAGCAAGCTCTGTTCGACAGAACAACATTGCATAAAAGGATAATCGAGAGTTGGTCAATGAATAGAGTAGAAAGGATCAGCTGTGCTTAAGATCCTAACATTATGGTGAGAGAGAATTGTATTTAAACATGGGAACTAAATTTTCACATAAGCTGATCAAATTCAGATAATTCATATTTCTTCCTGTGGACCAATTCATGTACTAAACAGCTCTCTTAATGATAATTACAAAGAGTGCTTCAACATCAATCTGCCAGTTTGATTGATAAACTAAGATTGAACTTGTGAAACTTATGACACGAACATCCATGTGTATGGACAAACTGCTATAGAACCATTGCACAATTTTTTAATTTTAGCATAGATATAAGAGTAACAAGAGAAATGCAATGTACAGGAACCACTTAGACTATCAATTGTCAAACAACATGCAAGTACACGCTAAAGAAAAAAAAAAACTAGAAACAATCTTTTCAAATTTGAGAACTGAAAGAGTTGGAGAGGAAGGAGATAAGGTGAAATACAACAAGTAGGCACTTTGTGAGAAAATTGTGACTGTCAATTTCGAAAGGAGTATAGCCAATATATGAATCAGGAGAGGAGCTATGCATCCATAATCAAGCATCACAAATGCAAATGTGAAATGTAATGAACCATGGACATAAAACATATGCCACATCAAGATTGTAATGTCAATGGTAATCGGTGAAAAACAAGCCTTTCATGTTCACATTCAGGAGTAACTTGGAACAGTTAAAACTGGTTGATGACGGAAGATTTGAATGACCCAAAGAAACTTCAATCACATGGCATCCCAGTGAAGTAAGGTTTAAACCGTGCATACATAAGGCAGAGAAATTGACTTCGCCTTTTTGTATTCTCTGACAGCAAAGTCATATTCACCCTTGGCAATGCTCCCACGAATTGTACTAGGCAAATTAAACAATGTTCGGAATCTTTGAAACATCGCTTGAACAGACCGTATCTTCTCAGCTTGAGTCTGTAGTTTAAAATAAAAACATGCTAAGTCCTCCATGTTGGATCAAAATGTATGAATTCCCAAGCAAATCCAAAATATTAAACCCAAACCTGTCTCTCAAATAAAGGCTCAAGAGCACGATTAGCCAGTGAAGTTACTCCTTGCATACAATTATATAGGTGAGAAGTCCCAGAACCTTCAGGGTCTTCTTCAATCCGCTTCAATTTTGATTCAATGTCTGTAAAGAAGCCTCCAATTCAGAACCGAGAAAAATGTAAAATGTGGCAAAGCTGATGTCCACATACCATCAATCGTGGTTTTGCAGGAGACAAAGCAGTCAAAATTTTCTTTGACTAGTTGTTTTCTCTCTTGAGTACGTCCTTTAAGATCAGTTTTCAAACCAAGAGCACCAGCCTCCAAGTCTGCTGCACTTGTGTCTTGATGTATTCGAGATAAAAACAGCTTTGAGTCGAACTTTTCAGAGAAATATAGCAACCTTTCTGCAAGCACAAAAATAAAGTCAGTATAAAAAGCACCAATTCTGCAAGCACAAAAATAAAGTCAATATAAAAAGCACCAATAGCTACCACTCTTACAAAACCATAAATGTCTAAAATGAGATTCACAATACACATTAGCTGATCAGTGATGAACTTTATGAAAACATAAGGTATGAAAAGGGAGTTAAACTTCAGTTACATATATCTGACAATGTTATCACAGAATAATCTTCAGATTAAGCAGCATCAGTTGCTCTATTATAAATTATGATGAAAGTCTTGAAAGCATGTTAAGGTCAAGAAAGTAAGCCAACTTATTATAATCAAAATTTGACAATGTCAAAACTATTATCAGTATCATAGTATATCATTAGTGTTATTATAAGATAACTCCCCAAAATCTATAAACATGTTCTAAAGCAGTTTTGTTGACTACAGTAATCTCCAAACTATAGCTTGCCATATAACAGAATTCATGTAGGAAACACCGAAATTGAGAGAGATACCACGAAGATTGCTGTCAATACGATCTCTGCCAGATATACTTGGTGAGCTTTCTGATGCATCGGTTATCAATCTTAGTGTTCTGTTGTCTATAATCCTATCAATAGAGTAAATCCTTGCGTTATCAGAATGTACACCAAGTTGAACCATAAATAATATTTAACATACTTGCTGAAGAGAAAAAAGCTGACGGCCTATAGAATAAGTTCCACTATCTTATAAGTTACCCTAGTGAACAAGGCAATCACTAGAAACCTTAATAGCATCAAAACATCCAACTGCCTGCTATTTCAACAAGGGATAGTATATTGTAAGTCTGCAATCCGGTGCAAGAATTCTGAAAGAGAAACTCACCCTAAACCCAATGGGTCTATGCATTCCATTCCACGAGGGAATGATTGTAAATTGTTAAGAACTCTTTGGCCCATTGTTGATGGTTTTCTCTCATACTTTTGAGCCACTGGTGCTGTTCTTGTCTCTCGCATTTCACGAACCCTACGTGCGAGCTGTCAAAGGCACAAATTAGGTAAATGCAAATTCCAAACTCCTGATACATTAGTATATTCTAACATAGTATCCTCCTTTGAAAGAAAATAACTATCAGGGTAAAGAAGTGAAGAAATTATAGCCTAAGCTATTATTTCTTTCCTTTTCCTGAACACCTAGTGGCAAAAATAAAAATCATTAGCATCTTCTAAGCCTTAAGTCTACAAATAAACTTATCCTAACCCATCTATTTATTAAATATCATACATTAAGAAATATGATGCAAAATTATAATGCATGTCCTTCTTGAAAGTAAACCCCTAACAATCATTGAACGTAAAACCCTAACGATCATTGAACCAAAAGTTTTTTAACAAACATTTTCTTATGTTAAGTCTTACAGGCCTTTTCAAGATAGTTATAAAATGTTAAAAACACTTTCAGCCACAAGGAATTCACTCACAACATGTCTACACACAACCTAACACTCTCATCCCTTGAAAGTAAAAAAGGTCCTATGATCAAGCACCCTCTTAATTCCAAAATGGGGGCACTGGAAACATAAGGAAATATCAAAGTATGATCAAGCACCATCTTAATTCCGAAATGGGGCACATGACACACAAGGAAATTCCAAAATCATGCATGATCAAGCACACCATCTTAGTTCTAGAAAGGGGCACAGGAAACATAAGGAAATTCCAAAAGCAAGTGTGATCAAGCACCATCTTGATTCCAAAATGGGCCACATCTCATCGAGGAGAAACAAAAGCAGCAAACATAATTGGCACACTTCCACACGAAAAGCATTCTAGCGGATGGAACCTGAATTACTGTGACTATGTCAAACTCATCGCAAACACAGTCAGAAACACAAACAAGAACAGTAGTCAAAATCATAAAATCTTTCAACATACAAACAAACATTCAAAAAAAAGAAATTGATCCGGTTTCACAAACCTCAGCCTCATTCACGTGTTTCCAGTAAGCAGGTTCTTCTCCATCCCAAACTCGATCGTCTTCAGCTTCATCTCGGTCTCCTCCGCCGCCTCGACCGCCTCTGCCTCTCGCACTTTCTCGATCCTTGCTAACCTCTTCGTCTCCACTTGATATGCTTAGCATTTCCACCTCCGAGTCGTCATCGTCCTCCACCACTCTCCTGTTCTTCTGTTGCTGTTGTTGATTAGCCGCCGACTTCTGAGACGTGGCTTTTGGCGGCTGGACGAAATTCTCAACCGGTTTCCGGCGACCTAAGGCGGTGCCGGACGATGGAGGTCGCTGGTAATTCACATTACGCTGAGCTTGCTCCTTCAGCGCCATCTGAAGGAGCTCGTCTTCGTCTTCGCTGCCGCTGGACATTTTCGTAATTAAGTGGGAACTCTGGGGCTTGTTTCTCTAACAAGATCTAAGCACTGAATTGGATATATATTTTTTCTTTGAAAGAGAAATGGGAGAGCAGATTTGTGTGTATTGTAGGCGGTTTTACCAGTTTGGTGTGAGCGGGATTGTAGAAGCCACGTAGATTAAGTAGAAGAGAGCGCGTCTGTTGGGTAGGAGTGTTTTGGACCAGAAAAATAGACGTGATTTGGAAATCGTATTGAATCATAACATTAGTAGGATGATGATATTATTGAATAAAATAAAAACCAAACACGATTAATTAACGACAGTTTAATTTTGGTCCGGAGTAGGGTAGAGAGCTTTGATTTCGAGCGTTCATGTATCTTTTACAGGGTAGCAGATTTTTGTTCAGTTAAATCTTATTTAAATATTTATATAAAATTTACATAAATACGTAATTAAAATTAATTGAAGAGAATTGGAATACTACTTTTGGCACGTAAGATTTGGCGCCCTCCTCACGAACCAAATTAAGTGCCTGCAAAATGCTAAATAATTTGCAAAGCAAAACTTAGAAAAAATCTTAGATGGAGATGAACGAGACTAACAAGACGGAACCATTGGATCATAGTATGAAGCGGCACAGAAGGTTAAAACACGACGAACCTCCCTGGACCAGCTCGAAACCGTTGCTATGGAGGAGGAGGATAAGGCGCCTCCAGCGACTAATGACTCCCTCAAACGGGACCACGGGGGGCATTCTTATGGGGGAATCGAGCCAAACTTGTCGGGTCCTCCCGATAGTGATGTCTGCCTTACAGAAGGAGGAAAAATAGTTGATTGACTTGTCTGACGTTCTCTGTCCAGAGATACTTGTAACAGAAGTGGAATTAGAGCAGCTTCACTCCCCTTGACGTGACGCCTTGCTTTTTAAAGTTTTGGGTCACCGAGTTGGCTTTGTCATGCTCAACAGTAAACCTCACCACCTCTGGACTCCGAAATGGGAACTGAGGTTGATAGATTTACCTAATGACTTCTTCATTATAAAGTTCACCAGGCTTGAGGATTGGGACTTTGCCTTGTTTGGCAGCCCGTGGTTGATAGCAGGCCATTGTTTGACTGTCCGTGAATGGGAACTAGATCTTCACCCCACCGAGGCGCTACTCAATAAGGTGACAGCTTAGGTCAGACTCCCCGGGTCACCAATGGAATTCCAAACGGAATCGCTTCTGCGTCGCATTGGTTTTGACCTCGGCCGACCTTTACGCATTGATCCGCAGACAGCGCTTCACCAGCCACTCAAGCCTTCCTTCAAGTTTCGGGGACACATTTACCCGATTGAATACGAAGGATTAGGTTTGATCTGTTTTAGCTGTGGGAAGGCGGAACACAGACGTGAGACATGTTCGGAACTGAAGGTTGACAATGGCGGCCCCAACACTGACCCACCTGCTGGGCCACATGTACCACCCATCCCTGGGACTGATGGGATGCCCATGGTGGCGGATGGTAGCGACACTCGCTTTCCCCTGTCGGATGAGGCTGCCCCTGCCGTCTTTGCAGCAACAGCTACTGGGCCCAGACTTCCCTAGAGGACTGCCCCAGATTCATCCCGATTTGGCCCCTGGATGCTGGTATAGGGTAAGGGGCGAACCTCTAGGAATCTCCCTCCACACACGCACTGCATTAATGGCAAGCACTCATTTACACCCGCCACCTGAGGTACTCATGGGAACCGCTTTGACATGTTGGTTAATGTTAAAGGTGATGGGGCGCTTCTCTCCTCCCCAGAAGGGTCCGCCAAAGGTCAGGGACGCGCCACGCTAGCTAGCGGACCATCTCTTAGCGGCATCAATCACCAGGGGATCGCACCACATCTCGCGGGAAATCCTCCCCCCGGGCTAACCGGGTTGCCCATGCCAAACCGCGTCAGCTAACCCCTATTTCTGCCCTTGTGCCTGAACCGAGTCCAATGGCCATTGGTCCACGTGAGGCGAGGCTGGGTGGGCCCACATCACTTCCTGACTCAAAACTGTTCGTGCAAAATTTTCCATGCAACGCTCCTCGGTACGTAACGACACAACGCCCTTGCCTTCTCTGGACATGCAGATAGACCCGCCACTGTTTCCGTTGCTGCATCGTTCGGCGTCTCCAGAGTCCTCCCCCCGACCAGTGATCCTCGTTGCCTCTCCATCCCCGACAATGGCCACTGCTTGTGTCCAAGGGGTCTCTGGACCGCCTTCCGTACAACTGATGGATCTCGCGTCCCCAGTAGTGTCTGAATCCCAAGGCATGATCCTCTCGGCGGAACGCCTTCCTACATCTGCTATAGGGATGAGTGAGGAGGGCGTTCCAGAGACTCAGACGACTCACCCGCAGGTTCCTTTGCAGGACTTAGCAATCCCAATTGATTGCTGATTATTATTCCCCACCTGTCTCATGAAGATCTTTAGTTGGAATTGTCGAGGTGCCGGAAGTCGACTGTTTATTCGTTATTTGCTGGAGTATATCTCGCAGGAATAAGCCGGGATCCTAGTGCTTGTTGAATCGCGCATTAGTGAGCAACGAGCCGATCGAGTCTGTCGGTAACTTCGTGGTTTTCGGGTAGAAAGGGTGGAGGCTGTGCGCATTTCTGGTGGCATCTGGTTAGCTTGAAAGGAGGCTGACTTTACCGTTGACATTCTTAGTAAACATGGACAAGCGTTACATGCCTGCGTCTGATCTGCTACTGAGACTCTCTTCCTCACAGTGGTTTACGGGAGCCTTGACGCAGGTAAACGTGTCATCTTTGGGCGCACCTATGTGGCCTCGTGGTGCCCCCGAGCAAGCCTTGGTGACTTTAATGAGATCATGTCTCCTGATGAAAAACAAGGAGGTGCTCCGCAGTCCGCTCCCTTTTATCGACGCTTCGGTGAGATGGCAGATTTTTGTCACTTTATGGACATGGGTAACAGTGGCCCGCGTTTCACATGGAAGGGCCCGTTATTCCCTGACTATGATCGTATCTTTAAAAGTTTGGATTACGCCACTCGACATTTGCACCCTCTACAATGTCAAGTGGCGCACCCGGTTTCCTGATAGTGGGGTTCAAGTCCTCCACCGTCTTAAGTCTAATCACCATCCCGTCCTTCTTCATTTAGAGGCACCCCAAATGACCATGAGACGACGCCGACCCTTTCAGTATGTTACTGCCTGACAAGGCCACCAATAATTCGGGACCTTTTTACAGGCTGCATGGGTGCCTGGACATACTTTACCAGATAAACTTGCGCCCTTGCAACAGGAGCTAAACCAGTGGAATAAACGTGTCTTTGGTAATATTCACATCACGAAGGCACAGTTACAGCAAAAACTCATTGGCATTCAGCGCAGGTTGCAGACCGGCCCGACTAAAGATCTACACCTGCTGGAGCGTACCCTCTTAACTGAGCTAGAGGCGGTGCTCATACAGGAGGAACTTTTATGGTTTCAAAAGGCACGCATTGACTGGATCTGCTCTGGGGATCGTAATACTCACAACTTCCATACGAAGGCGATTATCATCAGGCGACGCCTCAAAATTGATGCCTTGCAAGACTCAACTGGTGCCTAGATCACGAATGCATAGGATCTGGAACGGTTTGCGGTCGACTATTTCTCCAATCTCTACTCTACGGATCCTCATGATACTGTTGTCCAACTTGAAGGGGGTTTATGTCCCTCGATAGTCACAATCTTGCTTGGCTGAGCCGCGACATCTCTCGGGATGAGATTCAGCGGGCTCTCTTTGTGATGAACCCTTACAAAGCCCTCGGACCTGATGGATATCATGCCATCTTTTATGAGGACAATTGGACTGTGGTGGGTGACGCTACATGCAGGCATGTGAAACACTTCTGGGCTGGGGAAATTTCGGTAGCCGATGTCAATAACACGTTACTTGTGTTAATTCCGAAAGTCGACTGTTCTTTCACGTTGACCCACTTCCGCCCGATCAGCTTATGTAATGTTGCTTATAAATTGGTCACCAAGACTTTAGCCTCCTGCCTTCTGCCCTTCATGTCCAAGTTATTGTCCCCAAGGCAGGCGAGCTTTGTGCCGGGCAAACATACTCACAACGGTGTAGTGGTTGCCCAAGAAATCCTGCATACCATGAAGAAGTTGAGGGGAAAGAAATCTTTCATGGTAATAAAGGTGGATTTAGACAAGGCTTATGATCGGCTGGGCTGGGATTTTATCCACTTAACGTTAGCAGCAACAGGTATCCCTACTAACTTATGCTCTCTTATCATGGATTGCATTACATCCGCACGTATGTAGGTGCTCTGAAATGGTTCCATTATTGACGGCTTCTGAATGCGTAGGGGAATTTTCCAGGGCTGTCCCTTTTCTCCGTACATATTCGTCTTGTGTCTTAAACACTTGTAGCATCTGATCGATATTGCTAGCGAATCTGGTGCATGAACCCCCTTTTGTGTAGGCAGAGCAGGACCACTGATCTCACGTCTCTTTTTTGCAGACGATCTTCTCTTCTTTGCAGAGGCGTCTTTGGCGCACCTAAATACTATCCTCTCCGTGCTGGAGCTCTTCACGACCGCCTCGAGACAACAAATTAATGTCTCCAAGACTCAGCTATTTTTCTCCTGGAATGTGCTGGCCCCAGTCTGCAATCTTCTCGCCACTCGCTCTGGTTTCGTCTTAAAGGAGCCATTTGAGAAATATCTTGGTATGCCTATGGTGTCAGGACGAGTTGAGCGCAGCCATTTTGCTCATGTCTTGCACCAGATTCGTACTCACCTCTCTAGTCGGACTGCTCATACTTTATCTATGGCGGGTAGATCAACCATCACCCAATCTATTATGTACTCTATCCCTACCTACACAATGCGGGTTATGAAATTTCCCTTGTACGTCTACCACGAAATCGCTCGACTGTGCCGAAGTTTCCTTTGGGGATATAGAGTGGACGAGAGGAAGTTACACCTCATTTCCTGGGACAAAATCTGTTGCCCGAAGCATAAGGACGGACTGGGACTCAGGCGGTTGGAGCAACATAATGCTGCTCTCCTGGCTAAATGGGCATGGCGTCTTCTCATGCAACCAGACGCTCTTTTCTCCCAGGTCTGGGTGGGAAAATACTCGCGGAGAATGACCAGTCACTTTTGTTTCCAGGCCACCGAGACAGATTCTCATATTTGGCGGGCACTGGTTCGTGCTTGGCGTCAACTGATGACCGGCGTGGGGTGGTCAGTTGGCAATGGTACCACTGTTAAATTCTGGGTGGATCACTGGCTTCCCGGACTTCACCGGCCCTTAGCGGAGCTGGCAACTGCTCCATCGATTGCCATGTCTCATGTAACAGTGGCTGACCTGGTGGACTCTAACGGCAATTCAATATGGCAGGATCTGGCTAGCGCTCTCCCTCCACATATCTATTCGCTATTAGCAGCAGTGAAGCCACTACAAGCGGGTGATGGACCTGACGCCCTGATCTGATCGGAGGAGGCCTCCGGAACTTACTCGGTTAAGTCTGCGTATACTCGTTTGACGGCAGACATAGAACCTACGACCTCCATCCTTTGGACGCGTGTATGGGGGTGGCAAGGACCCTAACGTGTTCGAAATTTTCTCTGGCTTACAGCTCACAATAGTCTTCACACGAATGTACTGAGAAGCCGTCGACAGCTTAGCACTGATGCTTATTACAACCAGTGTTAGCAACACCTTGAGACTGTCCTCCACGCCTTGCGGGACTGCATTGAGATTAAGGCCTTATGGGATGCCATCCTCCCTGCTGAGTGCCGCCTCACGTTCTACCTGGATGACCTCCTGACTTGGCTTGGTCGGAACTTGCTTCGAAGTACTACCTCCTCCCACATAACTAGTTGGTCCATCATTTTTGGGACGGGCTGTTGGTTAATATAGTCATGGAGCAACAAGGAATTGTTTGTTCCAGAATTTGTGCGGCCTCCTCAAGGAGCTACTCAGATACTAGGGGTGGCTAATCAGTTTCATAAAGCCATAGTGCAGGACCACTTCCTTCCATCACCGCATAAACATTGGGTCTGGTCCAATGGCAACTCCCCCATGCAGATTGGGTTAAAATCAATACTGATGGGGCGGTAAAGGGATCCCCGGGGTCGATGGACTGTGGAGACTTGATCCGCGACCATTTGGGTCGCTGGCGAGGCGGCTTCACCCATAAGCTGGGCGCCTCTACTGCTATTGTGGCCAAGCTTTGGGCTGCATTAGATGGGGTGCTCTTGGCTAAAAGCTTGGGATTTTGCCAGGTTATCCTTGAATTGGACTCGAGGGCGGCGTGTACGTTCATTATGCAATCTGTTGTGGGATCCCACCATACTTGCAGCCTTCTTCGGGCCATATGTGAGGCAATGCGTACGGATATTGTTGTTCACATACAACATGTATTTCGCAAAGGTAACATTTGTGCTGATTGGCTGGTGAATTATGGGCTTTCAATCCTTGGCCATTATGTGCATATTCACCCTCCATCGAGAGGCATCCTCTCACTCCTCTATGGAGATATTCTGGGGGTTCTTATACCCCGCTATTATTTCTTTTAATTTCGACTATCACTAGGCCAAAAAAAAAAGTGCCTGTCAGATCTATGATGTGTTGCTTGATTGATGTTAGATTCAATAAAAATAAATTTGTTTTGAAATAGATTTTATCTTCTATTTTAGTTATGATATTTTTATCATATCTTATAAAATTTTATTCGCACATTTACATGAATTCTGTATAAATGTATATAGATAGTGCTTAATAGAATAGATTTGAAATATCGTAATAAAATTTTTTTACCTGGTTCTAAAATCATAGCGTTCCAATGACACCCCACAATCAATGCAGGAAGCTCCATCTAGAGGATCAAAAACACAGTACCTGTCCGTACAGGATGATTGATTTAAAAGGGTCGAGAAGCCAAAGTAGAAACAACACAGAGCAAGTGGGTAAGTGACCAATAATTTCCAAGATAAGCGGAATCAACGAATGTCGCCTCTTCATCCTCTTCTGAGACAAGTATGGATTGCCAAATAACCTCAAGCCTTTTAAGGGGCGTCATAAAACAACCAACCTAAACTCTTTTAACAGAATCCCACGACTTACAGTTCGACCACTGCTGGCTAAGGCCTTAAATGAAAACTTCATTTGAAAGGATATCCATTTTCTTTTGCTTTTCGCCCTTTTAGCAAGATAACAAGGAGAAAACAAATTGATCAAAGAACAGGGGGAGTTCTGTTCCTCGGCTTGCCCTGTCTTTTCTTGGTTCTGTTTCCCTCGGTTCTAGGACTTCCCTACTCTGCCTCTTAAAATCTCATTGTTTATCGCCCTCTCTCTCTCCCCAGTGTGTTTATACATATACCGTACAATAACAATTCCAAACAAGTGTGCCGCAAAAATCTCAAAAACTAATTACATACAAAATCTTACCGAAACTACCAAGACCTATGTGTATTTCAATCCTAAGTATAATAATCCAGTGAAAGAACATTTTGGTTTTCTAAATTTGCATTGTTTTAAAATATTCACCATTACAGCATAGTACATCTGAAGGCTAGAACTAAGAAAGGTCACTTATGAGCACTCCCCCACAAAAACTTTCCCGATCACCACCACGATGAGATGAATGAATTTTACACATTCGATAGGAAGAAATATTCCAGTCTTCTTTCTCGTCAGTACTAAGACATCTCAAAACCAAAGAGAACGTTGAAGAGACCACAACAATACACAACATAACTGGTGTAGCTCGTAACTTGAGCCTTGACAGATCAACAAAGTTATTTGATGAGCACCTCGATACATGGGCACTTTTGCCCCCTCATTCTTAGATTTCCTTTTCCACTCATGTTCTCGGTGATTCTAGCAACATGAGCAAACCAATCTAGTTGATAACTGAACAAGCACTCAGACTATACTAGGAGGGTCCCCCACCCAATTGCAAACAGCACGGGGCCAACGGGTTCTTATGCAGTCCACCAACGGGGCATGTTGCGGAGGCTCGGGTTTTGCAACTTCAGTGCCTCTCTCACTTGATTCATTCCCACCAGAACCAGAGGACACTACCACATCTGCCATGAATTCCTCTGGAGTCCACCTTGGCGGTACTGAAACCCTCATTTTCGTGAGCCTGGGTCTCTGCACTGGTGTCTCACCCATAGAGCTTGTGTGGCTACCATTTAAATCAGATTTTGCAATCCCATTAAAATGGTAAAGATCAAACAACTTCTTGCCCATCAATCCACTTGAATCCTTTAGGCCTCCCAAACTCTTTTCCAAATCTAAAATAACCTGCCAAAACTCACTCCACACGATAAACCCTGTGCTGCAAAGGTGATCAAGTTTCTCGGGTGGAACCTTGATATTCATTTCCCTAAGGACTTGATGGAAGCCTTCCACACTAATAAAACCGCCGCCACCACTCTGATCTTGTTTGTCAAAAGCTCTTCGAATCTGCGACTCCCTTGCTTCTAGTTCATTCTCATCTTGAACAGCAGTATCAAGAGCAAACAGAACTGTATAATGGGACTCACTCCCAACAACCCATATTGGCCATCTAGGACATTTCAAGTATTGGCCTACTTTGCAGAAATTGAGTGATTCCAACAGAGTCAAAAATCCAACTTCTACACTGGTAGACACGCCTTTCAAAAACATCCCACCACCTAAATCCATCCTACCATCAAACACATTTGGAACAGCTTGACCACAGAGTAGAAGATTCACAATTTCCTGTTTTAATAATTCAAAAGATAGTGCATTCTCAGAAAAGTCAATGATTTTAGGTGCATCCAGAATGACAGAAACCAAAAAGAAAAAAAGAAAAGAAAAAATTGAGCAGCATAGAGGACGAACAAGGAGAATAAAAACCTTATGCTTTGCTAACAGGTAAATGCATACCTGAGAGGCATGTCCAAAAGGTGCTGTGACAAGAGGAAGGCTGGGATCATCCCTATCAGATTGGACAGAGTCCTGAAAAAGGTCCATAATTGGATGAAAGCATGAATATCACACACAAGAAAATGAAGTGGGCCAAGAGCATGATTTTAACAGTTTTGTGATTATTTACTCTCTCATCTCAGAATGTTGTCAGAAAAAATAACAATCAAAAGGCTTTCCACCATGAATGGAAAGAATGGTCAATAATTACCACCAAAAAGAAAATCATATCAACACCATTCACAAACAAAACCATTTTACTCTTAGCCTACCATCAAAATCTGGTGAATGTAATGATGAACTTGGAAGATTTAAAGTTCAGGCATCACAGATGGGAAAGAAAAGTCAAAGCTATCACCATTTACAAGCATAAAGATATGTTTCTCAATGGAGCTTTCTAATCTTGCATCTAAACATCAATGTTGTCTTTGATACGTATCTCTCACCCAGATTGGTATTACAATAAGTACTATAAAATAGTTTTTCTTAGGTAACTAATGTTGGCAACACAAAACCCACTAGCTACCTATCCTTCATATTCTCTTTAGTAACTTTCTAGCAACAACTTTAACGCTTTTTCTTCTTCTGGAAGTAAAGTAGGCCATTTGAAGACAAAGCATCATTAGATGCCGTTCTACAACAAGAATTTATAAGTAGAGAAACAGCTCAGAAATGAAGAATCAAATGTCATGCTGTACTTGTTCATAGTTGAACATCAAACCATTATGCTTATATTAGGTTATGGTTATGGTTGCAAAATTATCATCGTAGCCATGTTCAGTTAATTCTCTTGCAATATTCTCATCTCAGGCCTTAAGTGCTCATGATTTGATCACATTCTAAACTCATTTATATTAGGTAAACTGTAAACAATAAACCTATATCCACCAACTAAAGCATGCCAATCCTCGAGATAATAATACAGAGATAAGGAATTGCATTAAAGCATACCAATCCTCGAGATAATAATGCAGAGATAAGGAATAGCAATGCCCCCATGCGTGACTGGAAAACAGGAATCATTTCTTCAAGCCTCATCAACGTTCTTGCTTGAGATGTATGTCTCTCAATCCTTAGAACCTTCCGCAAATCAGTGGCTGATTCAAATGAAAGGTCCTCAAGTGTTTTTGCAATTTTCTACAAAATTATAAGCAGTTAAAGAAAGAAAGTTTGTGATTACTATTATAGCAAAAGCTAAAAAAACTCCAATTTCACAAATTTTTTAACAGAATATTTTGCAACTACCACTTTAAGACCAATTTACCTCATCCCTGACAAGAGTCCCAGCATCTTTGCCATTATCGTTCAGAAAGGCAATGACAGCTCTTTTCTCACTTCCACACATAAACAATATCTCACCCATACTTCTGACCAGGGCTCTGAAATTTTCAAATATCATCAATTAATGACTACAACATGTAAATGGAAAATTGAGCTGAAATAAAATTTCTCTCTAAAATTTCCAAGGCCTGTCAACAGTGAGCTATCACTTCCTTGTTTCAAAGAAATTACCTAGTTTTTTCATCTTCAGTAAGAGAAATAAAATCATCTGGTGCAACACATTGCCCTTTAGATAGTCTCCCAGCACCTGAACTTTGTAGCATGCTAGGTTCAACTCTACTCAAGTCATATGGAAAGAAAAGAAGGTATTTGAGAACAAATGCCTGCATGACAAGAAGAAGAATAGTAAGTTCACTGGTCACAAAATCTAATCGATTTATATGCAGCAGAATCCAATTCCTAGTCTCCTTACATCCGTTACTTTCTTTTCTTTATTTGACTGAAACCAAAATAACCAACTACAGTGTCAAATCTCAACTAATGATTCCATTGCATACTCTCCTTCAGCTGATGGCTTGCAAGCGTAGTGGGTGTCTCTCTCTCTCTCTCTCTCTCTCTCTCTCTCTCTCTCTCTCTCTCTATATATATATATATATATATATATATTTTATTAGTGAACCACACATACCGGACACACGGAACAATCTTATGACATCATCCAACAAGTTGAAAACTCGAGCACTTCCTCCAATGCATGATCATGACTTTTACCTCACCATCTACAATCTTTAACTCATTATGCAATCAGAACCTTCCCTTACTGTGATTATCTATAGTCCATTGCCTCCACCAGTGCCATGCTTTCACTGCACCTAATCCATACATCAGTGACAATATCATTGCCACATGTCTTCACTTCCTACAAATGCTGAAGTAACTAAAATTTCTGCCATCCCCATTCTAATTTGATCCAATTTTCAGTCATTATTTACAAAAAGAATAAGTTCATACTTTATAATGTTATGAATCCAGCATAAAAAATGCAGGATAAATCAGAGGACATATTGTGCATTTACAACAGTAACATGACAAATCCCAAACATCAATTTTCAAAAGTTACTACTAAAGAAAGAAACCAAGTTCCAGTCCAAGTAATCTAAGTTCCCAACCTCTGTGATAAATCATGACCAGTATTAGCAAAATCATGCAGCTATATTTGGCTTCTTTTGAGGTTATAACCCTGGAATAAAATTTCTTTAAGAAGCAATTAGTTCCATCAAAAAGCACAGGTACAAATAATTAGGCAATATATTAGAGACAGACAAACAATTTAAAGTATATGCACTATAGCTGCACAGATTATGTGTCACATGCCAGACTCATTCAAGATTTAATGCAACACCTGACAAGGATCAGAAAATTATATAATTAGAATTCAAGGGATTACTTGAATAGCTGCTAACACGCCACAGGGCCCACCTTCATGCTGCACTAGGCCCATAGATGTTTCTGGATCAGGGCTAAACCTATAGGAATGTTTAGCATACATTAGCCATCATAGGCATGTGAGACTTGCCACCATAAGGTGCTCAATAGCTCAAGTAAATGGATGAGAATGGAACCCATCACACATTTATGATAGATTTCGAAGACATGAATCTTAGGACATGATATAGTGCACACAAACATAATATTCTAATGGTAGGGTCCATTTGTCAGAATATA
Source organism: Erythroxylum longipes (assembly GCA_027563885.1). Lineage (NCBI taxonomy): Eukaryota > Viridiplantae > Streptophyta > Magnoliopsida > Malpighiales > Erythroxylaceae > Erythroxylum > Erythroxylum longipes. The sequence continues at coordinate 8,653,186 of JAOQMS010000002.1, read as the reverse complement.
TGAACAAACAAGTACTTTTTCAGCCTGAAGAAATGCAAGGTTCCATTTATCGCAGGAAAAGGATAATCTGAAATGTTGAGTTGTAAGTTATATTCTTTGTGAGACGGGTTATCTACTCTTTAACAGTTTCATTCCGAATCCTGACTCTGAATTTAGTTAACCTCAAAGTTTGACTTGAGTTATTTATTTATATAATTTCCTAAAGAGTTTTTGGCAACCAATTATCGGTAACTCTTGAGTATTAGAGACAAAGAGAAAGTTTAATTACTGTAGCATATGCTAACTATACAATATCCTCAAAATCAATCTATGACGTCTTTCAATACCATATCACAAAGACTCAAGTTTTGAAAGTAAACATGAGTAAGAGTAAAGTGCAGCACCCAACCCCAAAAAATTTTCAAAACCCTAACATCCCCATTCTCCTCTCAAACTGTCAAACAGGTTAAAGCAACCATATGGAACATCCTTTCAAGTACATTTCTTTTTTAAATAAATTTTACCTATTATCGGAACAAAAGGATGCTACCAACAAGCTAATCGAGAAATTATCATGAAAATGCACAAATCAAGAAAAGTTCAAACGGTAGTGACTAGCATTCAAAAGACTTATCCAAAAAAAAAAGCATTCAAAAGACGGTACAAGATTCAAATACTCCACTTTTAACTTTGATCATCGCAATCCACATCATAAATCACAATTCACTGGAAAGAACTGAGAATTCGAGTTTACCAAATTAAAAATACCTTATGCCCTGATTGCTCCACTGAGCAAGAATACCCTTCGATACCCCATTTCCGAACACTATCGAGAACAGCTCATTTGCTTGCTCGCTTGACAATTCCTCTGCCAAATTGCTCTCTTTTGCTTCCAATTCCTTCTCTTTTTTATCACAATCCAAGCTTTTATCAGGTCCTTTATAAATATCGGCGGGTTTTGAAGGGGAAGCGATTTTCGTCGAAGCAAGCATCCGTTTCTCGGCGGCGGCAGCCATGAGTTCGCGCTGTAGCCTCCTAGATTCCGACGACGACCCTGCCGGCGCCCCGGCAGAGTCCCTGGGCTTGCTCCTCTTGGGTTCCGGTGGCGAGTTTTGCATACTCATTCTCAGAGCCATTCTCAGATCCTCTTCTTCTTGATCCGCCATGAACAAGAGGAAATAACAAATCGCCCGATCAACAAAGCTCAAGCACTTCTATCAAAATTAGTTTCAACTATGCATACATATCGAAATTAATCCCACAAATCCCAGTTTATTTTGGTAAGAAGAAATTAGATTAGCTATTTAGCAATGAAACCCTAATTAATTAGGGTTTAGATTTTCAATTTTTCAATTGATTGGTGACTCGAAGTGCATATAAAACAAATGAGTGAGTGAGAACTTCAAGAAGCGATAGAAGGGTAGTGTCGGAATTAAATTCTCCACATGGACATAAAGTTAAAAGAGGCACAAATGTGGTCGAACTGTTGGATATGATAAGGTGTCGTTTCAAGGGTGACAGGACGATTATTTTACGCGAAGTCCCGAGTCCGGCCTCAGGGATAGAGGATGTAAATTTGGAGAAAGGATGAGAGCAAATTGGTAAATAAGAGAACAATGAACATAGTGGGCGAACGATTCTTTTCTTTAAGACAGGGAAGGCGGGCTGTGATTGTCTGCTTCGCATGAATACATAGAGGTGTGCAGTTTATACCCGCGGGACTCGGATCGGACATCACCGAGACGTTGAGCTAACGTGTGAATGGGATCCATAACTAAACGTGCACCTAAGTCATAGTGTTGAATGACTCCGTGCCTTGTTATTTGCCACCTCAACTTCAAAAGTCCTACGTTCGTGAGACTCTTTTTTGACAACCAAATGTTTTAAGGGTTTTAGAGAGCGTCATATTAAGAATGGAGGAGAACAACGCCCTCGTGTATGTTATGTCTACGATAAAAGAACATGGCCAAGAAAAGACGAAATATAAGCATTGATAGTGGTGGCTCACTATCAAATCGAGACCAGTTTAGAGAGAGAAGAAAGGGTTTATTGAATTTATAAAACCCCAATCATCAAACCTAGTAGGATCAGTTCGTGATTTACATACATCGTATCAGGAGTTTTCATGCATCTTCCTTATTCTTGCAACAAAAAGAATGGCAGGCTGCATATGAACCGACTAAACAACTGTTCAAAATGGTAACAGTTGAAGATTAGAAGCTGGCGACTTCCCAATTACTTCAGTTTTGAGAATAGCTTCGGTGCAACCTGCATTTTAAAGTTCCATATCAGCACACACTCCACAAACAGATTTAAATCATGTATCTAACAACAAAGCACAGAACTTACACATTTGTCGACGCAAGCCAAGTAATCAAAGTACTGCCCCGTGCAGTGTTTGCTCCCACTTTGGTCACCTTCAACCCTCTTAACACATGCCTGCAGCACATCAAGTCAAAACTTCAAATCCTCAAACAAATTTTTTTTAAAAAAATCTTCTTTGAAGTACCTATCCGTACAAATATCCTCTATTCATGATCAACTATAACAAAAAAATATCCTTCTGTCAAAAATGACATAAATCAGCACTAAAACCCTCAATTTTCACTCTTAAGATTTCAATAGATAATAATGTTCATAAAACTTCATTGTTTTGTATAGATACAAACAGAAGTTAACATTTAAGATCATGCCTAACTTTGTTTCCCAGTTCTAAGGCCACCACGCAACTTCTTCATAAACGAAGACTTCCCGTTTGTTCAACAGCTGTTTTTTCAGCGCATGGACCAGGAGCAACTTAAGCAACTCCTACTCATTGCCTGAGTACGCAATGCCTATGCATTTTGCTTTCTCTCCCCATATTTAGTATTACTGCCACGGATTACTTCTGCACCTAATTTTTAGAAATATTATGCATCTTGTTTTGTGCATAAACTTCCAGTAGCATATACATTTATGGTCTGCTTGCAACCTTCATGTTAACAAGTCCGATAAGCTACATTTCGTTGGAATTTCATTCAATCGCAAACATAAAGCAGGGCAGTGAAGCAACAAAAACTCAATTTATTTTTATGTGTCTCTGTATCATTGAACATCTTCAGACTTTGTCAACAAGATTCTGAAACACACTTGAACTGCAGATGCTTTTTTGGCAAGCACAAATTTCATGAACGCTGGAGTTACATAACAATGTTACCTCATATTCAATTAGAGACTTCACACAATTGGGCTTGCAGGAGTCCTCAAGAACTTTCTTTTGATCTAGAATATCCTCGTCCGCCCTAAAATTTAATTGAAAAATACCAAGTGCACGAAAAGGTAAGAGGATCATAGATTAATTGAAATGTGCAGAAAACACTGAAATTTGTTGACTGAACCAATGCAAGTATGAGCCAAGCTAGAAATTGCAGAGAGTTTTAAGTAAAAACGTGAAAGAAAAAACACGGTAACAGTAGATGGTGTTTCTGCTTCACAGGTTTGTTGCGTTGTTGGTTAACAAGAATAACAGATGTTATACTTCTCCAGACCAAAACAATTTTATGTTTGTCTCACAATATTCAGATTAAAGTTACATTTCATTGGAATTACACCTTTCACATGTTATATACATGTCATTGGCATAACAGATCTAGTTCCTCACGCAAAAGATTCATACACATAAGACAGTTGCTACGTAAAAATGTTCTGTTATTAATTACCTATAACGACAAGCATCACATAAACAGGCAAATATCAACTCCAAATAATGCAAAAAATATCTGTTAAAAAATTTAAAAAAAGAAGAAGACTGAACAGAATTGGTTAAATTGAACAATGAAAAGAAATTGCAAACAGAACAAGTAGCAGAAGCTAAAGAGACGATTAGTATGATAAAAATGAGTCAGGCAGAGTACTCACATTGGATAAAGGACAAGATATCAATCCAATCAGTGCCAAAAAGTAGCTTCCCTGCACATATCATCATCACGTAACTAATTACCAAACCAAACCATGGGCGTACGATTTTCGCATAAACACACGATATGCGTTCTTCGCTTGTCTAATTTATCTTAATCTCACGAATTTGATCTATCACACCATGTTACGACAAATAAAAAAAGCCAGTAACCAAAAAAGAAAAATATCACACAATTATTCTGATCCATCAATTGAAACCAAAAGGCAAATTTCAATTAATTGACAAAATTTGGAGACCTATTTTCCAACAAAAGAAAGTGAATATGTAAGCAAAGAGAACTAATCGGGAGTTAGGGCAATGTGAAGTTGAAGTAATTGTGTACCTGAGAATGAGATATTCAGCGACGTGAAGGATAGAGCGGAACTGTCCCGGTTTTCGCTTCGCACAATTCTGTTAAGTGAACAAAGAGAGTTGTTGACTTTGGGGGGCTTTCAGTAATTTCAGTCATCAGGATGGACCATAACATAAGATTTGAGTTGGATTTGAGCCTATTTATCTGATGGGCTAAAATGTATAGATTTATTACCAACTTTTCGTAAGGATAGAATATATTTTAAATTTTAAATTATATTTAATTTTACTCAGGTAGAACTTAGAAGTATAAAACTTTTTATTTAATATAAATATAACTTAGAGATTAATTTCGTTAACTCTTGCTGTCCTGATGTGGAACCTTATATTAATAAGATTCATTTACGTTAATGTACATAAATTGCGTTCATTTACAAAAAAAAAAAAGTCAATTGATCGTAAGGATGACAATAAATTGTGTTGGGACGTTTATAATCCGAAGTTAACATAATTTTTCGCGACTTGAATTTAACTCTATCGAGCTTAAGAAATTCAATGTTTTATTAAATCGAAACTAATATAATGTCATTTTGATTAATAGATTTTACAAGCTATTGACTAAATTAATCTCTTTTTGTTCAAATTTACTTAAATTAGTTCGATCTTATCCAAGTCGATCCTTAAAATCTGAATCCGACTTGAAATTCATTAAATTTAAATTTAATTTGTTAACTTTGCGTCAGGTTATTTTTGTTATTTTTAATTAATCAATCATTTATTATTGTCTAGAATAACTGCACAATCATAAATTTCTAGTTTATTAAATACCCTACTTAATAATTTTCAAGTATTGTTTGATCTACAAGAATCAATTTACCATTGTTATAAATATCATACTGGTATTAGTACCGAATTTGGTTTTGATGCAGTATTGTACTAGTACTAGTCAATATCAAGTACCATTTTGGATAATATTTTCAAATTATAAAATAATCTTTGAATTTTTTTTAAATTACAAAATAGTTCATCAATAAATTATACTGTACAATTTATAATTTTGCATCAAACGTGTCTCTAAAAATTATAGCAATACAAATTTGAAATAAAAAAAGTTTATTTATTTCTATTAATATCATTTTCCACATATTTCACATAAAAGTAATAACCATAATTAATATAAAAAAGATCATTTAATCATCATATAAATATAAAATCAAGGATAATACAAAATACTTAAAATGCTACAATTTTACCATATAATAAATAATAATTACATCAAAACATCAAATAAAAATAATAATAAAGATTCATGACTCTTTAAGTACTATAACAAGAATTTGTGTAAAGGAAACAATACCTGAAACAAAAACATTTACAGTTATATTTATATTACATACATAAAATTTAACATAAAAATCAAATATAATTGAAATTAAAAGAAGAGAATAAATGAATTAGAACTTCTTTCAATTGAATATCCACTTAAATCGAATTGTTCTTAATTCTTATTAGATACAAAATCATCATCATTAAAAGGAGTAATATTATTACCATCTTTAAAATTCATTCTACTAAATGACATTTCAATGCTTTCTCATCCAAGATTATCTTCCAAGTCACTTTTATCTATCAAACTCAATTCTTTTAAAAACTCAATATATTAAAAGATCGATATGGTCAACGCAAATTAGATCTATAAAACTACTCGTTCTATTAAGAGTCTTAATAAACAAATAAAATCAGATTATTAAAAATTACAAAAAATTAGGGACTGTTATAGGAATTGATGGGAAATTCAAAGACATTATTAAAGTTAGAAGAAATGATGGATCATATTTTCCCCCCTGCTTGTTGCAACATGTCAAAAAGTGAGAAATAAGCATTCTATCAGTTCCTCTAATTAGTCAAATTTCCTGATGGGTATGCGGCCGTTGTGTGAATGTTAAAGAGGGAAAAGTGTTAGGGTTGAAAAGTTATAATTGTCATGTACTTTTGCAACAGCTACTTCTCGTTGGAATACGTGGGTATTTGCAGAAGGATGTGTCCCTTACTTTGGGTCAACTTGGAGAGCTTTTAAAGCAATTATGTTGCAAGACACTTAAAGTTCAAGAGCTTGATAAATTGGAGAAAGACATAACATTGATTCTGTGTAAGCTTGAACTATTATTCCCCCCATCATTTTTTGATGTTATGATCCATTTGGCAATTCACTTACCATATAAAGCAAAATTTGGTGGATCGGTTCAATTTTGATGGATGTTTCTGATTGAAAGGTAATTCACATTAAATTGAGCAGGTTTTTCCTATGTTATTTGTTTGTAACAATTCCTAAGTTTTTAATTGTTTATGTTCAGGTTTTTATGCTCTTTTAAGTATTATGTATGTAATAGAGCTCGACCAGAGGGGTCTATTGCAAAGGCTTGTATAGCAAATGAATGATTGACTTTTTGTTCAATGTACTTAACTGATGTGAAGACGAGATTTAATAGACCAGAACGTAACTTTGATTTCAATGGCGATGGTGAGTTGTCTATTTTCTCCCAAAAAGTTAGGTCACTTAGTGCAGATAAATATGTCAAGTTAAGTAAGGACAAATTTGAAATTTCCCATTGCTATATTTTGAACAATTGCAAGAACGTCGATACATACATGGAGTACGTATATTCCTTTCCATTCAAACAATCATATTACAATTTCCTTCATTAACTCTAAGATCTTACTGTGTTATTTTTTTCTAATAAAGAGCACAAGGCTACAATTTGAAACAAAGGTATCGTCAATGTTGAAGAAAGACATAGGTAGAAGTTTGTATCATGGTTTATAAATCGAGTAAGCTGTTATATTAATTACAAATTATGAAAATATGAGAATATGATGAGATCCTCATATTTATGTTCAATTTGTCGTACAGATGATACGGTTACATAACCATAATGTGCAAGAAGAGGCACCAGCATTATATAGTTTAGCATGTGGGCCTCATATATGTGGGAAGAAATACTCAGGTTGCATTGTTAATGGGGTGCGATATCACATACAAGATCGAGATAGTCGAGTTAGAAGTCAAAATAGTAGGATTGTCATTGAAATATGTCATGACGACGAAATCATTGACTTCTACGGTGTCATATCAGAAATTATAGAGTTGCACTACATCAAGGATAAGAAGGTTGTTCTACTTAAACGCAAATGATTTGATCTAACTGACATGAGAGTGAACGAGCATATTACCAGCATAAATGTTAGTAAGACATGGTACGATAATGATCCTTTTGTCCTTGCAACTCAAGTCAAACTAGTTTTCTACGTCAACGATACTGTGTTGGGTCGCAATTGGAATGTTGTTCAAAAGTTTCAAAAAATGAATGTCTTTAACTTTTGTGAAAGGGATATTGGTGAATTGGATGAAGATGCTGATGAAGTTTATCAAGATATTGGATTGGAGATCAATAACGAAGGTATTCCAATAGAAGATACAGATATATCATCATTCCATAGAAGAGATGTCGAGCCCGACATAGTTCAACTGAGTGAAGTCCAACCCCATCTCATCTTACAAACAAATGAAGACTACACTCAGGATGACTTCAATGAATACTCAGGATGACTTCAATGACAATGACGATACTTTGCTGGAATATATTAGTAAAGAAGAATCTCTCGATAATGTACTTAATGATGATGATTTTCTTCATCTTGATCATGATGATTGAATGTAAGTTTCATTGTTTGTATTGTTTCAAATGTTAATAACATAATTGCTTTATGTTGTTGATGTTTTAGTTATGTTAATTAAGCATAGTTTTAATGTTTCACAAAATGTTAATTTTATTTTACAATTACAATTATACGTTATGTTCATAATTCCTTTTACAGATCGTTCATCATAATGGCACCTAGATGAAACAAAGAAAAGAGGGTGGTGACAGCAGATAAAATTTCTCCTACAGAACAACCAACAATTGCATCATCAAATGAGGGAATTCAGCAACAACAACCTTTACCAACATCATCTGGTAGTCATGAGGGATCTTCAGGTATGTTTTTGATAACCAAACATATTTACATTTATGATATGATTACATGTTTAGAGTGTTTTTTTCATTATGTTTTTTTTCAGGTTTCAGTACTGGCCTTAGAAAATGAGATATACGTAAGATAAAAAGAGTTGAGTTACAATGGATGAATGTTGCAATGAATTCTAAGTTGTCAGTGACGATTGACCCGACACAAGGGCATCCAGTGGATAAGATCCAAGCTGCAAAGTTGGCCAGTGACTTGGGCGTTATTGCTCGGAATGAGTTGCCTTACCTTCAGCATGTTAGGCAGTTGAAGGAAGACAACTTACTACAAAATGCTTTGGATAAAATTTCGGTAATATTTCAATTCACTTTATTATATGTATTGCAATTTTACTTAACTAAATTAATAACTTATCTAATATGTGTTTTTACAGATGAAGCTTAATATCGTTGACATCGACACACCTGAGGTTTCAAGCAGTGTTAGTTCACTGCTGAAACAAAGGGTGAATGATTACCGATATCGATTTCATAAATATTATCAGTCTTTTCCTTCTGATGAAGAGGCAAGGAGACATGTGCTGGAATGAGAGACTAAAGAAAATTGGAATAAATTGTGTGATTATTAGGCTTCAACGAAGGTTCAAGTTTGTTTTTTTCCTCTTCATATTTCCTTCTATTAATTATGTTTATACATCTCATAACTACTTCTCTTAAACTAGGAAAAGTGTTTTAAAGCCAAGGTCAACAGAGCTTTAATGAAGACTCCTCATAATACCGGCTCTAGATCATTTATCGTTTTCCGACAAGAATTAGTAAGTGTATCATTTTCAATTTATTATTCTATTTTTAATACAATAAATTCTAATTGGTTATAATTTTTT